>JAHZMW010000900.1:0-22325 GCA_027743745.1 Alloscopus bannaensis | reverse complement strand
CGTTTGGGCCGACTTGGGGGGGAAACGTCCCCCCCATCCCCCCCGCTTCCGCAGCGCCTGTCTACAACTGTTTGTATGCTAAGTTATGGAGAACATAAAATTATATAGTTTCTATATATATTTAAAGCAATGAACAAGGGATAAACGATGTGAAAAAACTTGTGAGGTGACGGACAACGTGATTATATTTACAGTTAAACATTTAAAGAAAAGCAGCCACATGAAATATGACAAATAATGGAGAAAATGTGTAATAAAACAGCGTTCTACAATTGACACGATGGCCAAAACTTATTAAAGTTATTTTTAAAAATCATACAGAATCATTCATGAAATTCACAATGTGGACTCCTAAAATAAAGCTTAAAAGTCCTCTTTTGGAGTAAAGTACAAGTTCTTCGAAAAAATGGACTTTAATTTTAGCCCGACGCACACAATAAGCTGCCCCTTCATTCGGGGCTGTTTGTGTGGCAATGCTTAAGTTTTAGGGTAGCGTGAAGCGTAGCCACACCACAGCTCATTCATTGAAAAAGTCTATGTGAAAAAAATGCTCGCATCCACCACACTTTTATATCTCGTGAGGGAGTGAGTTACAACTAGCTTTTCTCTCTGGTGTATACTCTTTTGTACTCCTTTTCTTTCACATCAAACATTCCTTGTACATTTTTTTACAAGGAATAGGACGGAAAAGTTTGGATTTTTCTGTGGAGGTTGCGTGTTTGTTTCTCGTCCGAAAATATTGTTCAGCTCCCACAGCTTTTGAAGGTAACCCGACATTTTTCTTATTTACGAAGATAATTAGAGGATAGTTAAATAGTGGAAGTGATGCCTGGAAATTAATACATTTTAACTTTGTAGTTAAGATTGGATTGTGAGAGGATTTATGGGTGGGATTTGAGTACATTGGTCATATGGTTTGTGATTTATAATTTTGTTTGGGTTTTTGTTTAATTTACATGTTAATATTGTCCAAGCTGCCAAGCTTTAGAATTAATTATGATAACAATAATTATTTTTGGGCTATTTGCTGTTTGTAAGATTTCTGGATTATTTAAGTTTGGACTTTTTGTCTTTGATATAATTTGTGACATAAAGCCGGTCTGTTCATTAATTTGTGATGTGTAAATGCGTTGAAATGCTGAAAGGTGTATTTCACAAAATATTTTTGTTTTTGTTTTACAGGTCAGAGGATATTGATAGAGTGGTGGAAGCGTATATGCCGACAATTAGAGGTGGGTTTGTGGGGATTGAAGGTATTTGAATAAACGGAAAGTCAACGTTTGAGGCAAGGCTGAAGGTATGAGTGATTCAACTCCTCCTGCAAATATATCTAATACTGCTTTCGCGGATGCCCTTGCCAGAGCAAGACAGGTAAGCAACTGAAACTGATATATTCGTCATTAGTTAAGGTCTAAGTTTTGTTGCATTTTTTTTATTATGTGTTGTTAAATTAATTGTTCTTTGTCTGTTTTCAGCTTGCTGCAAAACTTAGTGGTGGAGCTGCAGTTGCACCGCCTCCGCAGGTACCAAGCCTTCCAGTGAAAAGAAGTGCTGATGACTTTGGCTCAGGTAGCATAAAGATTTTGGACTTTCAGCAGTTTTCTATATAAAAATGGAAGTTATTGTTGTGAAATAATAGGACGATATTTTTTGTTATCGTTTTACCTTTCAACTTCCAACAGTAATACATGACGAAGGTTCGCTAACACCTCTTTTTGTATAAGTGGCGTTTGATAGTAGACTTCGGCACATTTTTAAATTGCAAACAAAATTGTGAACTAGCTAAACTTATCTTGGTCAGGTTTTGGAAGTAACTTTTGTTATTCTGGTATACAGAGCCTGAAAAGAAAAGAATGGCTGCACTAAACGATCCTTTCGGTGCCCAGCTGGCTGCAATGAAGGGAGGTGGACCACCTAGCGGAGGATCAGGCTCTTCGGGCAACTTTTCATTTCCAGTTGGGTTGGGAATTACCGGCAGTGGAAAGTCGTGTACGGAAGAAGTTAGGATTCCAGATGGTTTGGTTGGTTTAAGTAAGTCAATTTTAATTTTAATAATGACCAGAAGAGGATATTTCGAAACGAATTTGTTCAATTTGTAATTTATAATTGTTAAACAGTAATTGGTCGTGGTGGAGAGCAAGTTTCGCGAATTCAGGCGGAGACAGGGTGCAAAATCCAAGTTGCGCCCGACTCTGGAAGTAAGGAACGGCCTTGCTATCTTCAAGGAACTAAAGAAGCTATAGAGTAAGTCCACTATACTGAACAAGTCATTAATTGATGCAATGTTTCTCGGTTCACCTTGGTAAATGCTTGAAATGTACCTGCCAATGTATGTAGACGAGCCAAGGATCTCATCATGGACATTGTCAGCTCCAAGAGCCATGAAATAGGTGGACGACCCTCTGGCGGCGGAGGTGGTGGTCCTGCGCCGCCGAAACCTACCAATGGACAGGCTTCGGTAAGTCACTAAACAATCGCTTTCTATTCCCCGATTTGCTTTGTCGATTTTTGGTATTGCTTATTACTAAAATCTGTGGCAGATTGAAATGGTTATCCCTGGACCGAAAGTTGGTCTGGTCATCGGCAAAGGAGGTGAAACCATTCGCTCACTGCAGGACAAGTCTGGCACGAAGATGTATATTTTACAGGAAAATATGTTTGAGGAATGTGATAAGCCACTGCGAATAGTTGGAGATCCAGATCTGGTGGAAGTAGGTTGCTCAAAAGTTATCCACAGTTGCGAGAAGCAAAGTTTATTCTTCAGTTTCTTAGTTGTTTTTTCTGATTTCAGCACGCCCGACAACTTGTTATTGACTTGATAAATGAGTCACCTCCAAAACCCGAATTTACGAGTAAACCGAACAAGAATGAGTACGGTGGTGGTGGTGACGGCGGCGGTGGAGGAGGAGGAGGAGGAAGAGGAGACGGCGGTGGTGGTTCTCGAAGTTTTGGTGGCGGAATGGACAAGGCTGGTCTGGAAACAATGAAGTTTCCTGTGCCAAAAATATCAGTTGGACTAATCATTGGAAAAGGGGGAGAAATGATCAAGAGGATTCAAATGGAGACTGGAGCGAAGGTGCAATTTGATCCTATCAATTCTAATCTCGGAGATATGGATGAACAATTGGCCATTATCACTGGGAAACCGGATCAACTGCGCCAAGCTCAATTGAGGATTGAAGAACTTGTAGAGACTGCCCTTCACGGGGGAAAAGATGGACCAGGAGGTGGAGGTGGTGGCGGTGGTGGACGCGATGGTGGTCATGGTGGAGGTGGTCGTGGTGGTGGAATGGGTAGGCACGGACACGACAGTTGGGGTGGCGGAGGTGGCCCCGGACATAACAGGCCAAGGGACTACGAGGAGGAAAGGCTCTCTGTGCCCGTTGGTCGCGTTGGAATGGTTATTGGAAAGGGAGGCGAAACAATAAGATCGATAAATCAACAGGCTGGAGCTCACTGTGAGATTGACAGGAATGGACCACAAGACGGTCCAGAGCGCATCTTCCTTATCAAAGGAAATCGACAGCAGATTGAACATGCCAAAGAGTTGATTATGGAAAAAGTGAACACATTGCCACCAAAGGTAAAATAGCGAATTCATTAGTCATCATTTGTGAATCTCATTTAGTCTAGATTTATTTTGTTGCAGAAAGCTACCCGACTTTGTTTTATACATTTCTTTCATAAAGTGCCTTATGTAGCTGATTTTTTGAACAGCTAATCTTTGAATTCTAATTATTAGTTGGTTGATGTGATGTTTGCCGTAATTAGCCTACACCTGCACCCATTAATGTTAAAAGATTTAACGATATGACGTGAGAAATTACATAAAATATTATATATTATAGAATCGCGGTGGCGAAGGCAGAGGAGGTGGAGGCGGTGGCCACCACGGGAACGATCCTTATGGACAAAACCAGGGTTGGGGTCAGTATAATCAACAAGGAGGAGGAGGTGGTGGTGGATGGGGACAGCAAAATCAGGATCCATCAAAAAGTGCCGATCCCTCAGCTCAATGGGCAGCATATTATGCACAATACTACGGTCAGGCACAAGCCGCTGCAGCGGCTGCTGCAACACCAGGTTCGAGTTGTGTACTATCCAGTTTAGTATTCAGCATTAATTGTCGTTTTGAAAGTGTGATATAATTTTAATAATTTTGTGCCATTTCCAGCTGCACCTGCATCTGCAGACTACACGCAGCAATGGATAGAATACTTTAGAGCTCAAGGTCAACATCAACAAGCTGACATGCTCGAGCAACAAATGAAGTCAACCAAGGGTGGCGATTCAAGTTCAGGACCAGGCTCGGCTCCTACAAATACACCAGCTCCTCCAGGCACGAGTAGCGCACCAGCGCCGCCTGGAACGACTACCTCAAATGGACAAGGAAGTGCGGGTGGTGGTCCAGGTGCAACTCCTGCAGCACCACAAAATGGTCAGAGCGCTGACTACAGTCAACAATGGGCCGATCATTACAGATCGATCGGAAAAACTGCTGAGGCAGAAGCGATAGAGAATTACATTAAGCAACAAAAGGTAAGACAGCGTTTGTCAACTCTATTATTTGAGGATGAAGAGCAGCTAGTGTTACATTTTGATGTGTTATGGTTTTTGAAGGGCGGCGGAGGAGGTGCGGCACCACCCACAACCTCGGCGCCAGGCGCCGCCCCCGGTGCCCAGCCCGGCGCTCCAGCAGCAGGCGGAGGATATCCTGCTGGCTACATGGCTGCAGCTGGGTATTACAACTACGCATATCCTTACGGCGGAGGCTATGGTGGATATCCCCCTCAGCCCGGTGCACCAGTTCCGCCTGGATCTGGCCCCAGTGGGAACGGGAGTAGTAATGGAACCTCTGGCCCACCTGGAACATCAGCACCTCCAGGAACCGAAGGGGACAAATAACCATTTACTTCGACATACTTTGCTTCCAGTAGTATAAGCTATGATGAGATGAGTTTCAAGGTAAGTCCAAAGATTTTTCACTCTCACCGGATATTCACATACAACTTTTTCTCAGTTGTTAACAAATAGGCATCTCCATACAAACTACTTAGAATTCGTATATACACTTCCAGTAGGGTCGAATTTATGTGGTAGAAAAGTGTTGGACAAAATATGTGACAGCAAAGGTTAATTTGCTTGACTTGGACTTCATCATTTGTATATAATCTCTCATATATACACCACATTTTTCTTTATTTTTTCTATATTTTGATATGTTGATTACGGGAATTTTCTAGAGCTTTAATTTTTGTATTTGCCATTAACTAATAATATCAAGTATGAACAACGAAGCGCATCGTTATGTTGATATATATGAAATGTCGTTGTGATATGAAAACTGTATGAGACTGAACTGATTTGAATGATGGATAAGGTGTTTAGATTTAGAGAAAAGGTTCGCCCTCTCTGGGACATGATGAAATTGTCCAAAAGTCAAGGATCGGAGTCACACAGTCAGACTGAGACATCCGGGTAACAGTGTAGATCAGTAACAAAAAAAATGAATCAATTTGTCTGTGATAATAACCATAATTAAGGGCCTTCATTATTGAGCTTCATGATCATGAATGTTATATTACATAACTCGCTCCTCTATATCACAGTATTTATGTTGATTGATGAAATGTGAATGCTATATATTATGATTCATGCATTTGATATAACACCTCATATTTGATATGTGGTCCGTCTGTGCTTATATGTTCATTTTTTTGTGATGACAATTGATAATTTGATGATGAATTGCTGTATGTTGACCATCTGTGTGAATTTGTATATAAGCAAAAAAATGATGATTGAGCAGGTGTACATTACTGGTATTACGAAAGGAGAGAACAGGGTTTGTCACTATTTAGGCTCTCGAATTGGGATCGCATGCACACTCTGTGCAAATTGCAGTGCAGGGGAGAGCGCTTTTAGAGTTTTCTTCAAGTCCTTCCGGAACTGAGCTCTCACACACCTCATTTTATTCGGGTATGCACCATGAAACAATGCAACAACTTGGTGATTATATGATGTGGAAATTTATTTGAGATGACGAACAATTGATTTTATTGTATGTTGCTGATGAACGTGTGCTTGATGATATATTATGATATGGTTTAAATATGATGGCATCATGTATAGGTCATTTCTCATCTAATGTCATCGGTGTTTGTATAGGGAGACTGATTAATGTGTTGATCACTGTTAGGGGTTTCAATCATATCGTATCGACGATTTGTTGTAGCTTACGCATATTTGATAACGTGTATGAATTGATGGGCATGTGATAGGGAAGGATAGACGCGGCGATCACATTTATAAGGCGATGTTTTTTATCTTTGCTATCTTACAGGTCAACCCGTTGAAAGATGGAAAATAGTACTGTGTCGTTCATGATGATGATGATGATGAAAAAGGTTTTTTTTTGGTCATGTTGATATATTGTTTTGCTGATGATGATTATGATGATTTATGAAATCCTTCTATGTAGTGTACTTTTCCAGTAATATGATACTGATAATATATGATTAATATATGTAATACGATTATAGATGAATAAGTTAGGTTAGAATCTAAGATTATATACTCGAATACCACCGTATACAATGATTAATAATGTGTCGGTTAAGTGAGATTTTTTGTTATATAATATGTGTTACTGCTTTTTGCCTCTATTTTGCAGAGTTTAAGTTGGGGGAACTGTGGTTTATTTGTCTCGCTATGTTTATTGTTTATCTATGCTTGCCACTCGGTAGCCAATCCGTTTTTACAAGACATGAAATCAAATTGAATGCTTTGATTGATTCCTTTATTACGGTTGAAGTTGCTTGTAGCTTAAATTGAGAAATATTTTTCTAAAAACGGTTAACCTTTAACTTTTTTCGTTCGATACAGCGATAAACGTCCTGATTTTTTGTATTGTTAAATCGTATGTTGACATTTTGTACCTTTGACTGGTGTTATGTGGGTCACATTTAACTTCACCTTGAATTAGCGTAATTATGTATGTGCCTAGCTTAGAAGTGATTGTTCGTGACTGACTCACACTGACTTATGCCACACTGCAATAACTGCAGTATATATCTCGCAGTCTTTTTTCGAACAAAAGGTAAGCCTCTATCCAATATTTAAGGATTTACTAAGCAATGTGCATCTCTCTGACTAATCTTTACATAGTTTTGTGACCTTTTATGAAACAATTTATTTTCGGGTTAATATTATTATGTATGGAAGTCTTGATTTGTTTAGTCAATGTTGTTGTTACATGTATGCATGATATTTTGTTTGAAACCAAAGTGTCTCTATACTATGTGTGAACGCACTAGGGAAAAGTTTTGAAGCGGTCAGGGTTTTTGTTGGAGGAGAGTCGAGAGTGTTTCGAAGCCTCCGGAGAAGATCCACGCAACACTCTGCGCGTGTAGTATCGTAAGTGATGACGTTCATGTCATTGTTCGTGTGTGGTGCAGGATTTGCAATTGTTTGATATAGTGTTTATAAGCAATGTGTACTGTTGGGCATCATCATCGTCCTTCCTTTCTTTGTGCCTGATTTACATATGGCTCTTCCGCTTCCCCAAAGTCGACAAAGTAAGTCATTAAACCATAGTCAAATCATTATTGTTGTAAAATGATTAATTCCAAACATATTTGTGGGATTCAATAAAAGTACTCCTGCCTTTCCCTTATTTAATATAATCTTTCTCCAAAGAAAAGAATGAAAATCAGACCATTTCTCTCCGCTTTTAATCAGCATGGTCAGTGTATATTATGTTTGTGTCATATGAAATTATATTATGTAAAAAAATATGTGACCGCGTGTATATCGTAAGCAAGGTGTGTGTTCACCATAAAAATTATTGATAAATGATGTTTATGAAATGATTTTGGTTATTTTGATGACTTGATGAATGATCCCATTTATCATTTCGCTTTTATATTGTTGTTAGATTGCAATATATCACTCTTCGTTTTTTTTTACAAACTTCGTCTGAAATAAAAAATAATTTAATAATACACTTTTACATTATTAATTACTTTCAACAATTTTTTCGCAATGATCACCTAAATTATTGCTCCCACATTTGATTGAATATAGTCGTAGAAAGATATAATTTCAACAAAATAAGTCCCTTTTGTATATGTAACCTGAAGATATATTATTATTGTGTCACACCACTTCACCACCACGATCAATACAGGAAATGATGAAAGTGAAGGGAAGAGTAATAAAAAACTTAATTTAAAAATGAACATATATTCTGTACGCGTATTTTTTCTCTGAGTCTGTTGACTTCAGGGATGCACCTTGAAAAAAATTCATTGTCAGTCTCTTCAGTTCCTATTGTTTATGGGCTTCAAGAAATACGTGTTGATGCACCGTGATTTTTTAAAAAAAATCTTTTGTGAATCGATAATGGCACACGGTTATGCATGTTTTGAATTACTATCAAAAATGTCATCTCGACTCGTTTCTCTCTCTCTCGATTATTACACATGTACTACACACAAACATAGCTGCATACGAGTTATTAGGAGAGAGGTAATAAAAACGAATTGAGACTAGTGATCATCTTCACTTCCCCACAAGCCAACTTTGATACGACACTCCTCATGCATATCAAACTTCTGACCGGCCCAACACGGTCTTGACATCCTGTTCAAGGAGTTGCACACACGAGCCTCGTTCGCGTACACACACCGTGGTCGTGCTTCCCCATCGACGAAGAAGAGGACTTGATCCGGTTGTCGACAATAACCTTGAGTTCTCGTTTTCATGCACTTGCCTCGGTAGTAGATCCAGTAACTGCGAGTGATCGATAATTGTAATGAGAGGAACACAAGATCAGGTCTGATTATGATTAGCGATTTGACAAAATGCTCGCGCATGTCAATTAACGTTGGGCACACACTCTAATTCTTCGTGATATAAATGACGCTTGTAATAGTAATCATGCTGCTTTTTGTAATGTTACCTTTCTCGCCTCGTGATTGCTGGGATTTTCTCGCTCGTGCCTTTGGCACGGGTTCTTTTGACAAATGGGCTTGCTCTGATAACCGTAAACTAGCCAGTAGCCTTCCCGACAAGGTCCCTGGATAAGCCATGAAATATCCATGAAATACCTCCGGAATTTTCAAACATAAGTATCCAGTTAATTATTTTAAAAACCTGTGTGAAGCTGAAGTAGCACGTGTCAGTGTCCTTCCAATACAGGAGGGGCCTTCCACACCGCTTCTTATGCTGACAATCGCAGTCTCCGTAGTCCGTGTTGCCAATTCTGTAAAATTGCATGTTCTTCCCGCAAGGGCCCTTTGTGTCCACTTTGAAGCACCTTCCGGTCTGCTTATGTTGTCGGTACTGTTTGAACGCTGGTCTCGTCGTGTTCACATAGTTTTGAGGGCAAAGACCGACCTTCCTACACTCATTTAAATAAATCCTTCATTAATATAAGCTCTTATAAGCTTGTCAATATTTAGTCACGCACACACTAAGCCACGTTTTCACCACGAATTAGTACTTTTCATAAGCACCGTTTACAACAATAATTATATCGCGTGCGATAGCGTGTGTGCACTCCTTGTCATGACATGGTCATAATATTTTTATAAATAATATTTTAGGACTTACGGACGGGGCCTTTGTCTAATCGGATTCCGTCGGAGAGGATTCCTCGTTGTGGAGCCTATCGCAAAGATGAGCAACAGGAGTGACACTGACACGACAACTCCCCTCATTGTGAACACTGGGAAAGAACTAAATAATTTTTTTTACACTCACTCGCGATCTCTCAATCTGTGTAGCGACTCACATTACCAAACTCGTTGTTGAGAATTGCATGAAAAAAAATCTTTGTTCTCGGGAATTTTGCCAACAAAATCGAACGCGAATCACACGTCAATTCTTCACGACAAAATGCACACTGATTTAAAGCATGAGATATTTGTTCTTAGAGAAGAGATTCGATTTCAAGATATATCCCAATGATATCTGATTATCAGGAAAAAAATGCGAACTCGAGAAGAAGGCCCTCGAAACTTTTTGGCTTCACACGAAAGACTGATATCATTGGAGTCGTCACCACAAATTAAAAATGGGATGATCTCCGCACGACCTCAAGGGAACAGTGAGTATAAGAAGGCACGCATCGCAGAAATTAAAAGCCTTTCTCAGTCATTTTCAAACCGTCACAACAAAACTATATGACAAGGACAAGCTCTCAGGACTTTGATAAGCATCATGACGATGACGGTGCATATATGCAATGTGCCCACATTTTCCCTAATTCCTTCTACATCATTTTCTCATGAAAATATGAATTTCAATGCACTTTTTACTCTGAAATAACAACGACGAGGATCACTAGTTGCCATTACATGCACGACATTCTCTGCCGTAAACAATATCATTACTTAAAAAGATTGTTTTGGCAAGGGCTCCTTTTGTGAAAGCAAACGCAACTCACTCCTCTGTCAAAGACTCAATCACAAGTTTTCTCTGTCAAAGTCATGATAAGCTGGCTTATGGGAGGACGAAGGGCTTATTGCAGTTTGCATATCAAATTTCAAGCCCTTGTAAAAAATGGCAGTAGCAAAGGAACGTGAGTTTAGTGAGGACGTGGACGACAATATTGATCGAGAATTGAGAATGCGTAATATGTAAAATACACACGCGTCCCACGGAAGGGATATTTGATGAGGAACCGGTTCTCGGCGAAATGAAAAGTGGTTTTTGCTCCTTCCACATCGTTATGATCATGATTATTACTCAGATTGAATGCACAAATTGTAGTAAAAGTATGAGGCGACAGTAGAGAAGTGAGGCGATATCTAATTCTCTCTCACTTTGAGCATCTTATGCAGTTTCCGCTCCTGGGCAAGGATGATTACACAAAAAAAGATGCTCTAATCACGACTCTTCTATAATGCGCGTGTATATCGCGAAATTCTCTAATTTTTTATGACTTCCCCTTTTGTAAGTGTTTCTCTCATGTTTGCATTATAGTTTAATGTATGCAAAACAGTTTGAGCTTTTTACACAGAAAAAGTGTGGATTTTCAACGAAATTTGATAAACGAGAGGAGGGCTTGTCTGCAAAAGTTATTGTGGGTCAAGAACAGAAAAATATACAGACGATAAGGTCACGTAATAAAATGTGCTTTATAAGTTCATGGGGAAATATATGGTTTCAATTTGCATGCGTTTATGCAAAAAAAAAAACTTTCTGTAACAGACTACGTTTTTTAGGGAAATCTTTGTCCTTAAGCTTATAATAAGTATAGCGTTTCAAAGACGATGACCAAAACTCAAGAAAAGTGAAGGTGTTTCCCCTGAAGGAGTGGAGGAGTGAGCTTTTCACTTAACTCCATTAAATATACCATAAATGATCATTTTCCTCCTTGTTTCCTGTCCACTTCAAAATGCACACTACAATGAAAGTGAAGCCAATATATTATTCCTATTTTATTCCTGTTCATCATAACTCACCCCCAGTGGATGAGACACATTCATTACGAAACGAAATTAAATTGATAGGGGACATGGGTCAGGTAACAACGAGTACAGAAAAAAAATGATACTCTTTGAGAAATTGTTAAGAGAGAGAAAAAAGATTTTCCTTTTTGTAATAAATTACTTGTCTTATTTAACAACTTGTCTGATTCTGTTTTAGGGAGTGCTCATCAATTCCTAAAGTACACAGCATGACATGTGCAAAGGGTTACACAACAATTGAGAGAGTAAATGAGCGTCTTTCATCGGAAAAAAATGTAGCGCTTTTAAGTGATACCTTTTACCTTTTTTGCATAAATTCACCATTGTTGGGTTTTGTAAGGAAGAGTTTTCGTATCAAACGAGTTGGTCGACAACGTGTTCACGTCAATCCTTCAAGAGTACCTACCTATATATTATAGATATAATATACAAATATTATGCATGTATCGAAATGTATGATCGTATTTTATTTGATGTGGTGTGCTGAGTGATGATTAAATCCACAGAAAGCCTCTCGTGTACTGCTGATTTGAATATCACACAATCATTGTGATGCGTAACGCCTACGATTTATTACGTTATCAAAAAATTAACATATTGACTGGCATACCTGCAGGATACGTAACAACGAATGAGCTACATTATCTATATAATTAATTACGTGAAGACTAGACAATTGAACAGGAAGAGCCGCCGTCGTCGTGGATGGGTCCGCCTTCACCTCTCTGACTACCGGAAATGTCGCCTAATCTCTCCTCCCCACTTCGAAGCTCGTCCGCTTTCTTTTTGAGGACGGAGCCTTCGTAAGATCTTGAAATTGAGTCGGGTAGCGGTTTGTTCCAGTCCGGAGGTGGTTCGGTGCGTTGTTCCCAAACTTTGTTGGCGTAGTGGGCTCGGAGTCGGGTACGAATCCGGTGTCTCTCGCTCTCGATCACGCCTGTCTGAAGAAAATGAAATTAAATGGAGAAATCGTTATATTTTTGGAGTTAATTATGCAAATTATGGTTACTGGAAAATGGTTTTACCAACGCCTCCAGATCCTCTTTGCTCTCCCATTGCTCACAATTGTCGTAATCAGTTTTCCACTGTTGACAGTCGGTGGTCTCTCCGTGGATGAAATACTGGTGGAATCTCGCCTTGAAGCTTTTACACTCCTTGTACTCCTCCTTGTATATAAAGCATGGCTTCACCTGGAAATACAATCATTGGATAATATTTACATAAAAGGTCACTAACTACGATCATATTCCATTAAAAGTTTTAAACAATTTTTCGAAACCCTTACCAGCCACGCAAACTCTGGTAACTGAGCTTCCTCAGTGTCTGTGGAGGTCGAAGTTGCGGCAGGTCGGTTTTGAGACAACAAATTGGTCACTGCCGACCCCGGAGTTTCAGTGGTCACTCCGGCCATCCTTACAAACTTATTTAACCGTGGGAAACGTTTATAATCGACTCAAACATAAATTAACAGAATTTTAAAGACAAACAGCATGATTTACATTAATTACTCAAGTTGTAGAACGTAAAGGAGGTCCGAAAAAGTGTTTGCAAACATTGGCAAAGATATTTGCACCATGCAAATCTCCGTTGGACACATGGCCCTCATCTGTGGAAACCTTTTTTCTGGAACGAATCCCGGCCACAGACATTGGGGCGTCTTGCGATTACCGTGCAAACCTCACATGGGTTGGATTGACGCTTCTTTTATAGCTCTCACGGTTATATCTCACCTAACAATTTCTTTTGGGGAACTCCATCATGCAAAATTCTGAAACGGCTGTGAGTGACACCGCTTCGGACAATTCAACGATAAATTCATCAGTGTCAATTCCGCATTTACACTTTTGATTTTATAATCTGAAATTAAAGTGCGAAAATAATTTGTTTTTTTATCATAGTACCTCGTAACCGCATAAGCTCCTTTTGAGGGTCACAACAATGCAAAACTTGAAGTGGTGTCTGCTCATATTTTTATCGGGCCACGAAGTCCTTGCTGTTACGACAAAAAATAACTCTTGAGATCGTACGCGTTTTTCTGTTTGTGTGTAATTAACGAATGTTAACGATTAAGAAGACCACTCATCAGTGCGATTTTTTTTACTAATCGTGTGTTTTCGCACTGAATGCATAATCCTCCGAAAATGGGAAACCCGAACCATGTTTGCCACCTTCGACGAATCCCTTGTTTCTCAGTATTAAATTGTGACACAAGCCACAGATAACGGATTGAGTAAACAAAGCAATCAAACTCCATCACAATTTTCCCAAAGTCTTGTGATGATCTCCAGTCATATAGCACCATGCAAAATGTATGAGTATACCAGGCTGTCTATGAGGTAATGTAATTGTCCTCCAGTTCAATATGTCACTTTGTTCAGTATTACACCCGATTTTATTCGTATGAGCACCTTATCATTCATAATCGTCACTCATGATTGACGAGTTTATAAGCTCGATGCGTACTCTCAATATTCCATTGTCATTGTCAAATCTCTGGAAAAGTCATCTCCGTCAGTGAGAGTGTGAGGAGAAAAATACCCAGGGTGAGAGAATACCCAAAGATATGAGGATCTGAAAATGAAATCCAAACTGAATTTGTTGCAAATCTTATCATCGACTGGAGTACTTTGGTTCATGGGCTGTCGAGATGTCCGTATATAAGCAGAAGGTCTCCAGGGAGGAACCTTCAATCCGTGTCTTGTTGGTTTGTGGAACTCACCTCGGAACGTGTGAACGCAGTCTTTGTCAATATGAAATCCGCCATTCTCGTGTTGTTGGCTCTCGGAGCCGTCTCCGGTGCGTGCCTTAATTTAACTCAACAGAATACTCAACTAAATAATCTTACTTTTAGAAAAATTTACTCATTTCTTAAAATTTCCTTTCTGTAGCCCTCCCTCGCTACAAGGCGGTCCCTGAGAGGATCGTCGGAGGCTCCCAAGCCAGCAAGGGTGAGTTCCCCCACATCGTGCAAATCAAGGTAAATTTTCAAGTTTATCACATTACACATCAGCAATCCGTATATGCAAATGCATTCATGATAATCATCATAATTTCACTTTGCAGCGATCCAACTCCCAATACTGCGGTGCTTCCATTGTTAACGCTAACTACGTAAGTTTTTAATTTTTTACATGTAACTCATAATTTTAATACGTACGGCTATGAAGCTCATTTCAAATCTGCATGATTAGATTGTGACTGCTGCTCATTGCGCCACCGCATCCGTTGCTGGCTACACCGTTGTCGCTGGAGAGCACAACTTGAACTCCAACGAGGGTACTGAACAATCCCGATCCATCTCCTCCATCACTCGCCACCCCAACTACAATGCGTAAGCTTACCCCAAGTATACCTACTAATTCATGCAAATATGAATCTGCAAGTTCTATACATTCCCAATTTTCCCCATAATTGCAGCAACACTCTTGCCAACGACATTGCCGTCATGAGGGTCAGCGCTCCATTCACCTTCGACACCTACGTTCGTGCCGCCACCATTGCTCCAGCCAACTTCAACCCTGCCAGTGCGTACAATACCTATATTTCCCTTTAAAATGCTTTGAACCTTCAGATCGGACGTTTGACAGTTTTTTAAAAAAACTTCTGCAGGCAACCTCGATGTCGCTGGATGGGGCACCCTCTCCTCTGGAGGCTCCCTTCCCACCATTCTCATGAGGGTCACTGTGCCCCTCGTCACCGAGGCCTCTTGCAGGAACTCCTACGGAAGTCAGATCATTGCCTCCAGCTTCAACGCTTGGATCGCTTCCAACACTGCCTAAATCTTTCGCAATCTGTAAACCGTTGTTGTACTCAAAGCGACGTTTCCAAAATAAACCTTCAAATTGGCTCTCGACGCTAATCGCTGTTATATTAAGTGTAGCAGTCATTATTGATTAGTGCGTTGCAAAATAATTCAACAATCTCTGGACCAGTATCTTGACATTTTAGACAGTCAAGTTGCAACTTCAGGCACGAGTCGAGTGGTTTTCCAGCTCCAGCATAGTAATTATGCTTACGTCACTGATAACCGGCTGAGACCTGTAAAACAAAGCTGAAAACCAAGGTTAGCTACAGACTCATGGCAGTTTTCTTTTGAAACGAGTGATTTTGCATGACTTTATTGCAGATGAATCTTCGTCATATGATTACATATTATCATGATACACTTTTGATATGTTGTCCTTGAGGATTGGACCTGTTACATAAAGTTCACTACGCAGTTTTTAACAAATTTATCGATCACTCACAAGTCAAAACAATCCTTCCATAACATGCTTCCTACTCGAGATTTGGATAAAAATTTCTTATCTAAATATAAAATCAATCACACAACAGTTAATTATATATTAGTGGGTTTTTATCACACATTTCGGACATCAACGTTCCATGCAAACTTCATGTGAGCAACTAGGGCAAACTGTCCTTGTCACTCCAGTGTTAAAAATTCTTCCACTCCTTCATGCACACGTGTGTGTAAAATAAGTTTGGTGCGCTTATCTTATTATGCCACACGTTAAAATGCTCTCGATATCAACCGTAATTTCTGAGAAACCTAAACTTAACACTATCGCACGAACCGAACCTTAAAAACCATATTTTGATCTTATACGTTTATATATTATACTCCTTTACCCTTGTACGTTATAAGTAAAAAAATTGCAGATTGCATTCCTTTGTTGTATTAATTGAAAAGGACGGAATTTGTTGCTTTACGATGAGATTGCTTTTTGGTTGTCTTCTGGATGGTTAAACGTGGACGGAATAATGTTGCGGCGACATTGAGAGATTGTCGTATCCGCAATTGTCAGGCAGCGTGGATTCGGAGGGTTCTCTTCGAAAGCGATTTGTGTTCGGAACACTCCCATTGGTCCTCATGTTGTTGAGGTCATTGTAGCTTTTGTTCGCCAAGGTGCTTGACAAGGTTGTGGTTGTCGTGTCCGGAGTCGTGACGGTGGACACAGATTTTGTGGGACTGGAGCGGTTACCACCTCCCTTGTCTCCTGGGTAGGAGGTGGTGGACGAGGTGAGGGTGGTGGTATTCGTGTCCGCTGGAGATACTGTGGCGGTGTTGTAATTGGAGACAGACGAGGGTGAATTCTCCGGAGTTGGAGTTGTCACTCCGTACTGCAGGAATAGAAAAAATCGTTAATTACGAATTTTTCAAAAAATTAAGTTGATAATAATCAAGAGTTACACGTACTCGGTTGTTGTAAACTGTTGGAAGCTCGGTTTTGGTGGCAGCCTTCTTCTTTTCTCCATCCGCAGGCTGAGGTGGATGCATGAGCTTCCAGAAGTAGACTAGGAAGGCGACGAGACTCGCCACAACCACCGCTATCACAGCAATGCACACCCCCACGAGGATCTTGAGGATGAGCACGTCCTTCTCGAGCTCTTTGTACTTTTCCTCCATCTCCTGACGTTGCAGGTCGTACAACGTCGAGTTCCCTACCTTTTGGTATAGTGCGTCGTGAATGAAATCTAAAACCAAAACCATTATTCATGACAAATTCCGCATTTTTATGCCAAACCAAAATCCAGATCTCTTATGTATCCTCTATACCTTGACAATCTTCGAAGCAACGGTTCTCATCAAAGTTGTGACTCTCCTGGACACAAATCGTTTTACACGGTTGACACGTGAAGTCGTGTTGCCTGCAGAACTCCAGAGCTGCGCGTATCAAAATTCATATTAAATTTTAACCACAATACCAAGATATTTTAGTATGCAAAATTTCGTAACACCGACCTTGACACACAAGCTCCCCACATGGCTTCTTTAGCTGTAATGAGCAATCCGTGAATTGAACCCACACCCCAAGAATCACGACTACTCTGAGCACCGCTTTTACTTCAGATCTCGATTTAAGGTTTACACATCTTAGCCAACCCATGATCACACGTGTGCACGAGGGTTGTGATTATGAGCCATACTTTTTCTCCGAATCCCTTATACAACCCTTTTACGAGCCCTTCGCAAAACTCCAGTAGCGATCCAATAATGAGCAGCACAAAGTCACATTTCAAACCAGGATTAACTCACTCTAGCCCTAGAGCACATTGATATACCTAAAAACTCTTCTCGTATGGTACTTAGCACATTCACAGTTGAGCATTATGGTCACAACCAATTGGAAAAAATTATCCATTCATTTTCAGCGATGATGCACCTCTCTCCTCTATTGAGCTTTCCCATTAAAAAGTATAATTACAACCACAAACTCCACACATATAGCACGCACATCACATTTTTAACTGTACAAATATCATTACTACAGTAGCAGTACACAATTGGTCGTAAAAAACTACGTGAAATGTACATGCTCATCCGTGTCTCTCTAGAATTCTTGGAAATGCTTGGCAAGGCGCATATTACAGAAATGTATTCAAGTATGTAGCATATAGCATTAGTACGGAAAAAGATTAGATCAATTCACTACCAAACATGGACATTGCGAACATGTATATAGAAAGTACAAAAAGATTGGAAGGTGAGATAAATTGTGTAGTTTTTAAGCATTATATACAGCATCTAAAAAGCATACGAAGTTTGTGGTGCTAAACAATACTATAGTTGAGTATTGTTGGATTAGCAGAAACACGACGGAGGTACGGGGCTGATTAAAAATGCAACCCCTTCTCATATTATGCACACCTGTGCTCCTCTCTTACCTGCAATTCCCTCGTCGTTTTGTTGTTCTGTTTTTTTTGCTGTGGATTGGTATTTTAGGTATGTGTGTTCGCAATTGTTGGTATTCTGCAAACATGAAGTGAGTCCTAAAAAACATTTCATGTGCGAGTTTAACTCGTTTAGGATTATATAGCGTACTCGAACACGTTAAGAATGTTTGTGAGAATGGATGAGGATTTTGTAGGAAAAATATGCGTAGGCTTGAAAGGTGAGGATGACTCATCTCTCGACAGGATTTGCATGATGAAAAAATATGAGAGAAATGTGGCTTTCCAAGTGGTAGTGATTGTGAAGCGATGTGATTTGCATGCAAACTAGTAATTTAGGTGATATATGAGGACGGCTAGCGTACAACAACGATGTGACATAAATGAGATCTACGATTGTTTGTCAGAGAGGCAAAAACCGTATATTTTAAATAACACAGGGCCTACCCTATGGAGCGTTGCACAAAAATTACACATGACCAACAAATCTGTTGATTTACTCTAACGAACATATAACTAAAATATATTATGTCAACAACAAAACAATACATCACATTTCCAACAAAAAACTGCTTTAATTACGCATAAAAACAATAACAACAAAGGAAAATGCTTTATAATCATAACGCTCTAAATATTGTACACTAAATATTCAGCTACTCCCGTCTTCTTAGTTGTGAAACCCTAAAAAGTGGATAAGTGAGAGATTGAGGAGGAAAAGCAATGTACCCCGTTTCCATTATATCACCACATCCGCATCCCAATCACCATCTCCAGAAATATCTATTTTTTCTTGCTGATCACAAGCAGGGGCTGGTTAAAGGTCTGAGGGTTGGTTTGCTCCGGCACATTATTGTTCGAGAGTACAATGACGCTATTCTTCTGAGATCCTTGTTCCATCCCGAACTGATGCTGACCTTGCTGCTGTCCTCCTGTATTCACAAACAATGCGGGGATATAACCGAAAGTCGCAGTTTGGGGAAAGATTCCGAATGGGAGTTGATGAATTTGGTTGGAGTTCATGTTCGTCGGACTAGAGCCTCGGAAAGGGATTGTGCTCGCGGGGTGGGGACCACTCATTTGGGGGGTCTGCATTTGAGCCTCAGGCTGTTGCTGAACGCTGTTTCCCAAATCGAGGAAGACAGGGCGGGCAGCAGGACTGTTGGCGGAGTAATCTTGGGGTCCTTGAGGTGGCCCACGGTTGTTGGGGACTTGGGTGTCGTGAACTGCGGCCAAGGGGAGGGCGTTGAGAAGGGTGGCTTGAAGGGATGTAGGATATGGGGATCGGTAACCGGGCTGATTCAGGGAGGAAGTTACGTAGTGTGGGGCGCCTCCAACGGATACATAGTAAAAGTAGGCTGTGGTTGGTAGCAAGATAAAGGATTCAGAGTTTTTAAGCAATTGATTACGTATTCATAAAAAATAAGGTTTTTCATGCTCACGTTGCAAGTTAGACTGTCCATTCTGTCCAGTCTGCTGAATAGGCACGGGGATCGGTTGCTGGTCGAGTCTCAACTTCTCATCTTGAGACCCCTCAACCGGAACCCCGTTGTTCTGCACACTCACTCCACCACTTCCTCCAACTCCAATCGGGATGGTGACAGTGTACGCAGGATTCGGCAAGCTGGACCCTGGTTGATCATCCATTTTCTGGGCATCAATGACAACAGAGTCAGCATGCTCATCTTCTCCCTCCCCTTCGACTCCGTGAGCTCCCACGTTTACCACAGGCACCGGAAGGGCGATCGGTTGTTGGTTGTCCAAAGCAGTTTTCAAAGCGGTGTTGTCCAGGGGCTCCTTCTCCCCTTCTGACTTCCCTTGGATGACCTCCGCATCTTCTTGATGATCGCTCCCCTTCTCCCCAGAAACTTCGACGGTGTCTCCATCCGCACTCGGAGTGACTGTAGTTGCGACCACCTCCGAAGAGCTAGTCTCCTCCCCGGAACTTGTGGAGGACACCAAAGACGATGGGGAGGTACTAGGTGAAGGCGTGGTCGAGGTTAAAGCAGCCTTCTGAATTCTTTCTAGCTCCCGATTGTACGTATTAAGGAACTGCTGTCTCGCCGCTTGGACTTCCGGTGTGTCCTGGACAGGCTGGGGCAAATTGGGCTGGGCATATGGGGGTAGGGCCTGGTGAATATTGTCGCCATAAGCTTTGTACCCACTGGGCCCCGCGGTGTACTGGATTTCGACGAGCTTCCCTTCCGGATCTGTGTACGAATAGGAGCCAGAGACGGAGCCACCCAGGTCCCTCTCTTCGGAGCGGGAGGCGTCGGCTGTGTTGTAGGAAAAGCTGGAGAATTAATAAATAAAATAATAAATTAACTAATTAATTCATTAATTGTTGACATCACTCATACATTTCGTCAGTAATTGTTCAACATTCAATAAAACTACTAAATGCCTTGATGACTACTGCGCATAATCATAAATTAAGCTTGTTTGTCAAACCAAGGAACGTGTTGAGTACACTTAATGTAACCCTATAAAATGCAGTTTCACATTTGCATACAATGTAAAGTGTAACACGTCAAACAAACTTATTCATTCCTACTGCATAACATTATATATTGTTCCAAAAGGAAGTTGGCCATCATTTGAGAAGCATGTACAACAATACATTGTATACTGATGTAATACAACCTCTTCATATCGTCTTCTGCGTTTATGTAATATTTGGGAGCGTGTGCACTCCAAAGAAGAGTTGTACGTTCTTCATCTGGTTGGCAGTGAAATACGAAGGGAATTGACCTTCCATTTTTATTCTCGCCTTCTCGCAGGTTCACCACGCTTCATTGCGTTTGCTATAGATATAGCATTTTGGTGATACAATGTGTTTGAGACTTGTCAAAATCTTCGTGTACGCGTCCCTACAAGTCAATTTCCCACTTGGCATTGTTGTAATTAAAATACATTAGCACAATATACTCATTGTTCACATCTTACATCGTACTGCACTCGGACACAGAGTCAGCATCGTCGTCACTCGTGCATTGACTAAATACCATTCGATTTGGCCACCAAAATCCCTTCAGAGTGACAACGGAAGGAAGAATTTTTTTTCTTCTAGATTTAAGATTACAATGCTTGATGCTACTTGAGCCTTGTCTTAAGACTAGTATCCTCGACATAAATTGCTCACTCAGCTTTGAAGGGAATTAAATTCTGATGACAAATCCAATATTTGTTTAGGCATAATGAGAAAGGCATACTTTACCTGTAACTCCCATCGTCACTGATGGTCATTTGCTGAACTGGAAAGGCACCTTGGTCTGGCCACGCTACATCCTTTTGGGAAACCACTCCTTGATTCGCTTTCCCCGTTATGTCCGCCGCAGGGAGCCGATTCACAGGAAATACAAGTTGTTGAGGATGAATTGGCCCGCAGCCTGCGCAATACACGAATCCTCCGGGTTGCGTCGCAGATCCCGTCAGTTGGAGCCCGAGTCCTTGGCCACCCCAAGGGTAGTTGTGGCCTTGCTGCCCTTGTTGGTGGGGATGCACAGGATTCCCGCTGAGGGAAGAGGGTGCCACCAACAACACCTTTAAAACAGGCACAAACACAGTTTGGTACAGAGGAGGTGGCCCGTACTCGTGCCGGTTGTTGATATGATTGTAGTGACCACGACCGATGTACGATAGGCAGAACACGAAGATCGCCCAAGTCCATGCAACTATCCCGATAAAGTGCCGGCAACTCTTGATGAAAAAGTCAAACTCAAAGAACAAAGCCATTGACCCACACTCACTCACTCTCCCGGTGGCAGCGACGTCGGAAGTTATTCATTTTGGCGAGATTAATGAATCTCTCAAATCATATTCACACTTTTGACAGCCGCAAATATCGCTCCAGGGCCCAAAGTCGGAAAGACAATGCGGATCTCTCATCGTCAAATCACTTCCGGACTTTTACAAGAGGATTGTCTCTAATTAAATCCCTTGTTTAAAGTTTATTCCCCTTTTTCTTATAATAATCCCTCAAGAGTTACCGGCGGTTGTAAATGACTATTTTGAACTTCAATAAAAACTTCTCTGAAAAGAGAATCACAACTTCTCGTACTCATCCACAAAATCGGATTTACTTCACTTACTGTCGAAGGGTGATCCTCCGACAGTTCAAAATCACGGCTCCACACACAGAGCTCTGTAACGGTGCTCAGACCTCAACTCATG
>JAHZMW010000899.1:0-26636 GCA_027743745.1 Alloscopus bannaensis | reverse complement strand
GTAGACAAACAAGAAGACAGTTGATATCACATCTGACGGGGAAAATGCTGGATAAAAAGTGTAAATTACAAGAAAACTTTATCCTCTCTCTCTGTCTGCCAGTTATTTAGGCCATTCTGCTGGAGGAAATCTAAGTGATGACTTGTGTCTTTTTGCAGCCATATATTTCCCGGTGTTGATTCCGTCAATGCCTGGCTGGACATTGGGAACAAGTGGGATCCGACGAGGATGATGACTGCTAGAAAAAATAATTCTCCACAACTTACTTCCTCCTGATGGCGATACTTTGAGGATGACCACTGCTGGAGAAAAAAAGTGAACGCGAAAGCGAATATAATGTGGCGATATCACATGTTTTCAGTACAGTGACCCGTGGATGAAAAACTTTCTCTTTTGTTCAGCACGTTTCTCACAATTTTCTCCAGTTTTTTTCCTAGAACATCTCCAATACACATTAGTTCCCTCCTTTAAACCCTATACTTCGAGTAAAAACGCAAGATGAGATCAGCAGATGTACTGGATATTTTTTCCGGAAGTACATATCTCTTCTGCAGCCACAAAAAGCTGAGCTCCCACCTCCACCACCTCCTCCAAGACAGGGAAACACGGAAAGGGGAAAAGGCAGTGGATGAGAAAAGTTAAATGAAAATAATGACCTGAGAAACGCAATCCATATTGCGTCCTCCGTAACAAACGTGAGACTCGACTTCGAGCCGGGAAATGTGAAAGGAAAAAAAACTTTCACTGATTATTATAAAAAGGTGGATTTGTGGAGAAGGTGAAGGAGATATTCCAGGAGGAGCAATGGTCGTATTTGACTAGGTTTACTAATGCTTTCTTCCCCTTTTTCTCCAGCAGAAGAAGAAAACTTGAGCCTGTGTCGCACAGGGTGAAAAAAATGTCCAAAAAGTGGAAGATTTTTTAGAAAGAAAAAAGGAAGAAAAGTGAGTAGAGGAAGCATTAGTAGTGCTTTAAGAAGTCTGGAACTGCTGGAGAAAGAAAAAAATGTGAAGAAAAAAAACTTTCTTTGTTACCGTGATTTATCTGTCCCGACGGGGTTCCAATTCTCAGCTCACCTTCGTTTCCAGCAAAAAAAAAACCTGGAAAGGCCATGTTGCTTCCGCATTTTTCCACCTTATTTATATTGGATGACGAGAAAGCCATTTCATACTTTTCCAGAGATGGGACTACGCACACATGTGAGTTATAGTGCAATCATTCATCATTTTCACTGCGGAAAAATTTCGAGTCAAAAATTTTCATAAAAAACTTTTCTTGTTTTCCACGCAAAATTAATTGCGGTAATCTTTTTCCCTGTGAAAGAAAACACGCGCGCGCGTTTGAGAATATGAAAAAACGGTGCGTCGTGGTGGGAAAAGAGGGGGGAGAATTTGAATTTTGAAAACTGCTCGGGAGGAGGACGTAGTGAGAGAACATTAGAGTTGCGCGGGTGTTTTGAAAGTGCGCGTGAATTTGAATTTTTAAAAAGTTGTGCATTATTACTCACTGCGACACAGACTGAACATCTTTTCGCAGTGTTTAATCATCGCGAAATGCAGAAAATGGGAGTCTACTGGAGAATTAATAGTATTGCGAAGAAACTGGAGTGAAGTGGAAGATAACTGGTTTTCGGTTCGATAACCACGTAATTTACTCTGGAGGAAATGAGAAACCGCATTGGATTCAGTGTTGTGTGAAGAATTTGTTTCGCTCGCAACTCCAGGAGAGACATGGAAATTTGTAAATTTTTTTGATTGGAACGTATCGATCCAAAGGTTAGTGGATATTTTTGTCAATATTTTTCTCGTTTGTTTGTGTGCATTTATTGATGTTTTCTGTGTACATTTCATTTCCTCATTTTTCCATCTTACAAACCGGAAGTCAGCGCCCACTTCAATATTACGGTTTACATTTTGTGGTGGCGTGTTAAACTAGCATGTAAATTGCCTCCTTTCATTTGGTAAATAGAATGCTGAGCAAAGAAAGTCTTAATAATTTAACCATCATAAAAAATGTATGACTACAATTTCTCCACCATTTCGCCGCCTGAGCACGCATAATAATAATAAACTAGCATGTAAATTGCCTCCTTTCATTTGGTAAACAGAATGCTGAGCAAAGAAAGTCTTAATAATTTAACCATCATAAAAAATGTATGACTACAATTTCTCCACCATTTCGCCGCCTGAGCACGCATAATAATAATATGTTTCAGTGTGTAAACACAATGTACATTGGTAATATTATGCAAACACGAATTGAGCAGAATGTGCGTTGAATGTAGAACCATGTCCGCATTTCATGAGCATAATATTTTATTCGTTGCTGAAAAACCGAATTTTTTACAAACACAATTCTACGTAGGTTCGTTGCTCCATTAAATTTCCAAGACACATTTTGTAGACTCAACGGTTCTACATAGTGCGTCACCTCCGACGCACAATATTGTGCTTTCTCTCAACCGGTGCGATATGTGCATAATACATTATTATTACGTTGTACATTATACATGACTTGGTTCAAGTGATGCATTTTTTTGGCAACGGGAAAAACGTTATGAAATTGACTGAGTATAATATATTCTATATCATATAGAGTTAAGCCGATTTTTGTCGGAAAATTGAACTCCTTTTCTTCCACACTCAAACACCCATACGCTGATCACAAAGGTTCGTTCAGCGCGGAAGGAAAATGCGAGAAAATCTCCTCTCTGTAAACACAAATGGCAAAGCTCAATTCTCCTCCTTTCACTCTCAAATATATGAGAGTTTGTACAACGAACCTCCTGGTTAGGCACGTCGAGTTTTCTGTCGTCTTTTATGCGCTCCGCATTGTCCATGTCTTATAACACTCACGACTGAATGAATGAATGGGAGTGAAAAGAAATGAGAATTGGAAAAGCGAAAGAAATGAGAATCTCAAGTTTCAACAAAAACGGAATAATGGGTACACAACGAACGGAGCATAATATGTCTGCGAACTCACATATAAAATGAGAGGAACGAACGAACTCGTCTCGGTTCTGTTTGTATTCCTCTGTAGTACGTTGTTGTCCTAATGTATTAGAGCTTACACATTATTAGCAAATAAAAATTGTAGTCAAATTATATAGTGAAAACGTAGAGGAGAATGAAAACAGTCTTTCCCCGATTCCCGTCAAACCTTGTTTTTCAAAAAATGTAATCTGCTCGAAATATCCTCTTTTGTATTTGTGAAAACATTTTTTTAAAAGATAACTTTACACATAGTATGTAGCAATACTTTGGTTTAGTTTTTTTTGGTGAAGGCGGCGAAGAAGAAAGTGTAGATTGTGGAGCTGCCGTGTGTTCCACGGAAAAAATAGTGGAATGAATGTTTAAAATTAATAGAAAATTCATGCATGCATGCACACCCACACCCGTTGTACTTATCATTTTTACTGAATATAAAGTTCTCGTGGAGGCTTTCCCTTATTTCATCAGACACCTTAAGTAATGCATTTACTCATCTTGTATTCAATATTTTGAATACGCTAATCACTAATGGGAAACAGGAGTGCATTGCATTACATACTTCTCTATATTTTTACTTTTAATGCACTTTTTTTTGTAGTGTTGCTCTCTCTTATTCACTTTCTCCTGTACAATTTTTTTTGAACCGCTTTAGACTTTCACATTCATCCTTCGTTAACCTCAACACATTTCTAAAGGAGGAGAGAGTTTTAGAAACAAAAAAAGAAGCGAACAGATTTCCTCTGTGAACATCTCAACCAAAAGGGAGAGAAATGTATTATTTCTTTACAAAAAAGTTCTCAAAAGAAGTACACGAACGAAGAGAAGCTCACAAATATGGGATGTGATGAGAATGTAATTTTCATTCTCCTCCACGGACGGGAGCAGCTGTACATCTTTTGAGACGCCTTTCTCCAGACGAAGAGATACGGTAGGAGTATAGTTGCAATTTTATGGAGTGGAATGTACACGCGGTGAATTCTTCAAAATTCATTTTTATGACTGTAACATTATACGCGTTCCAGATGCACATGCAAAATGAATAGAATGTGCTGCTGCTCCCCAGACTTTCACCGTAAATGATACAGCCTGTACTGGTGTGCGTTGTTTAATGGCTCCAGTAAAAGCACGCACGACCGGTTCACCGGAATAGGAGGCGAACAACGTACCAGACGCTTTGCAAGTTATGACTGGATGCGTGTGGACACACAATATAGAGTGCACAAGAGTCACTTCAAAAAAGTATTTCCATTTACTGAATTAGGCAGAAACAAGGGGATACATTGGCCAACACTGGAGCAAAGTGCAGAAGCCTCGCGAGTCCCGTTTAAAACTGATGTTATTCAATGATAATGGGGAGAATGGACCCTGAAACAATGAGTGGCGAAATGGTGATGTGATGATGCTGGGAAAAGGAGGGAACTCCCTTTTATAGGAAAGATCGGAGACATTATGATAAAAATAGTGGAGAAAGGAGAGTTAAAAAGTGGAAAATTTGCCCCGTGGAACACTGCCAAAACAATGTGTACGAAACAGTGATGATGATGATGGTGAAGGTAATAGTAATAAGGCCGTTTGTCTTGATGGCACACAAACTCACTACACTTTCTCCAGCGCGTTTGAATTTTTTTGTGAAACAAGATCAACGAAGCGTTAGTGTTGAGTAGTTTATCTAGAGAGAATATTAGAATTTTTTCCAGTTTTAAGCGTACACTCCCTGTTGTGATTTGTGTAATGCACTTTCTCCTCATTTGTTTTAAATATCACAGTGAGAAAGCTCTTCGTGTAAGGTCGCGTCTGGTCTTTTGTGGTAGTGAAAAGGGTGTATAAAATATGATAAATTGCTGCTGGCTGGCTGGTTGGTGGGTTTATTTTGTTCCCCGTTTCCACAGTTGTATGCACTACTGCACTCGTAACAAACTGTTTGAGACTGGGGACTTGTGTCTTCCCCATGTTGATCAAATGGTTGCTTAAATAAACAATTCTCTTTCATCCACCCATCGAATTTCCTCTTTTGTTACGTGCATTTATCATCATCACCATTTGCATTTTGTGAATACTCTTTCTTTCTCTCTTCCCAGCCTATTGTTCTGATTGTGTGAGAAGTGCTGAGTTTGAGAAAGTGCAATCTATGTTATTACAAAGCACAGACTTTGCCCCTTTTCTCCCGCTTTCTCTGTTTTCCACAGACGGTACTTCATTAGACGCGGATTGTGACGTGAGGAGCGGAGTGCGTGACTGGCAATCATCGTTTTTTGTTCGCCTCTTTTCTCTTTCGCACAAAAACTGAGACTACATTGTGTGCCAACACAGCCATGCATATTAACGTTCAAACAAGGCAGGTGACTAATTTGCTTTGGTGTTCCATCAATTTTCCCTCCCAGTCAATTTTCGAGTCGTCAACGGCATATCCCTTGTATGAATACGTCATTCTGGAGTATACCCAATGGATCTTTGCTAGCAAAATGGTTTTCGAACCGATACCAGTTTTTTGTTCGTTTTTTTTTGTCGGGTAGAGTTGAAAAACGTTCTCTCAACTAATCTTTTTCCTGTGTATGGTGAACCCCCACGTGGGATGGAACGTTACGAATATAAAGGACTGAATCAAGCTTGGTTGAATACAGAGAGAAATCATCAATAATGTATCTCTCTCCGTCAGTCTGGCACTTGATGTGTATCTTGAACTGATGATGATGCTCTTCTGATACACCATATTCCACTTCATCAAGATTGTGTGAGACTTGCTGACATTGTAACTAAAAATAGCATTTTTTGGTCACATCTAAGATTGAAATACACATCATCATCATCATCATCATCATCACTGTCAGAGCTTCTCCAGGATTTGATCCATTTTGGGATTTGAGCCTCTTTCCAAACCATGACTGCTGCTCTTTCGTAGCTAACTTATTGACTAGAGTTGTGTCTGGCTCTCGCACTTGACGCGATGCATAGCGATGACTTGATTGTGGAGTGAGTGAATATCAGAGAGAAAAGAAGAATAGGAGAATCGATCTTAAAAGATATGATGTGCCCTTTTCTCTCGTCTTATACAAAATTTTGTGCGGGTGAACCCATCATTTTGTGATATGACGGTACATGGATGGAACATGACTTGGGTTCGATTGGGTACATAAACCCGTCATCATCAATTTGCCTTTATGTCAAGCCATGTCATGAACTGGAATTACATTTTATATTGCACAAGATAAGGCAAGTCGCCGTATATTCCTTCAAGATATTTCCTGATAAACTGCATCAGAATTGATATTTTATGTGAAAGTCGAAAGGGAAAGTGCGAACGGGAGAGCTTGTTCAGTACGAAAGTCTGATGAAGTGTGCGTTGCGTGCGTGCGACTGTGGATAAACTCATTTCTTCAGTACCGTCTTCGTGTCGGAATTTGACAAAAAATTAAAGCGGACATTATGTAAATTCGAGCATGTGTCTTCGGAAAGGTCTTCCAGGAATAATGTATAGTTGTATGGTTGGAATACAGAAGTGATAGGATATTTCTCCTCGGATCATTTCTTTGAGAGAAGCACTTCTTATTTACCGCAAAGAGAAAAAAGATGCACTTGTTAAACATATTTTGGGCTTAGCAAGCCAGTCTCTTTTGGAAGGATAGATGAGCAAATATAAGCATATGGTGTCTGATAGGTGTGAGACCACGATAAGGAAGGAAAGCCAGATATAAATCCTGTCCATTTTTAAAGGGAGTCTTTTGGGTCCCATAAAGTTGGTGCTCGATCGAGGCTAATATATTTTTGTAAAGAAGCCATTAACAACTTACACACTACTTTATTGCTTCCTCCTCCCCTCATCCTTTCATACTGTACTTCCGCTCTAGAACAGGGCATCAACTTGTAAAGGTCACATTAAGGATAATTCATAGGGGATTAGTATTGGAAGGAACGGTGGTTGACCGAAGAAGAGGAAGTAAAAAGTAGTAAACGAGTAAGTTTACATAATTTCAGGATATATCCCACAGCGTTCCCTGGAGTTGTGAAACTATACATAGGGAAACCGCTGCAAGTTTAATTTGAGAAAAAACTTGATTTGGCTAAAGTGCACGAGAAATATGGTTGAGAAAACCGGAAACTTGACTATGGGAAACTGAATCTCAATCTTTCTCTAAAACGCCAATTTTGTACTTACGTCTTTCTCCAAACGTAATAAAAATTAAGCTAATCAAACTCCCATCAGATTTATTTCCTTGATTACGATTTTGTGGTTAGCTTTCAACAGACTCCCTCCAGGAACGTCTATTTTTATTCAATGATTTCGTTAAAAGAACATCGGAGCGAATCTTCTAAGCCTAGCGGCGCACCACAAGACACGCATATTATGAATACTGATTACTACCTCAGGAGAAAGTGGCAGTCCGCGACAGGCGTTTACTTTAGTGGCTTATTAAGATGCATCCGAACGTAGCACTAGGGAATGTTTCCACAAGAGTAGTAGCAGCTGATTGATTGAAAATGTTGAGTAAACTTTTCCTTCTCGTATTTCTTCTCCGTCTTGGTTCTAGGAGGGAGAAAAAAAACTGACGATTTCAACATGCACACAAGAACTGTTGTGATGCTCAAAAAAAGGCGATGTGATGGCACTGGTAATGCTGGGCTTAAAATCATTATTCCTTTTTCCAGTCCATATCCCATCCAACCACATTCCATATTCATAACACCTCGGAATGGTTGAGTAAAAGGGTGGCTATAATGTATAAAATATCCTACAGAGTTTGTTGGTGGTGGGCAACACTTTCTCCAAAGTTTCCGTTGGGAAGACGCGCCTGCATTAAATGCACAGAAATCTAACCTGAGTCTCTCGTCGTCTGTCGTGCGAGTTCCTTGCACACTGAATCGAGTTAAAGTATCGCTTCGCAGCTCTGCTTCTTTTAGAGCATTAGCAAAATTGAAAAACTTTTTCCTTCTCACTTCTCCACTCTTTCTTACATGTACTCGTGTGTATTATGGTACGTATGCTCAGAATATATTTAGAGGGAAGAAAGGTGAAAGCATATTATAATGCAGCTTTGCTCTCACAACGCATCAAACGCTTTCTTTTCTTCTGTCTCTGATCCACTTTTTTCAACGCTTTCTAACTTTCTCTCAGTGGCTTGGGAATTGATGACACTGTTGGAGGCGGAGGATAGGGAGTGGAATGTTGGGAAAATGTAATATTCTCAACATTCGAAACATGACTACTATGACAAAGTGGAAGAGGAGCAGAGCGGTAACATTATTGCAGCTTTCGCCGTTCATGTTCTAGAGTGAGGATGATTTGACGATTTGTTGTGTGTGCACGGCACGTAAATACGAGACCGAACGGCGGAGAAAGAGAGTCGACTGCAGAGTATTTACAATAGAAAAGATTTCAAGTCGGTTTATGCCCGTTTTGCATAGACATGTATGTATTTTTACACGTCATATTTCTCACATACATATAACACCCATTGAACCTCCTTGAGGATTAGATTACGTATTTTCTTTTTAAGGTTTTAAAGTGGCTTCTCCAAACACCTCTAGTTTTCCAACATTTTTGCCTGTGGAAATGGGTGTATGCATACAAAGCTGGTATGTACTTGTCAAAAGGAACTTACAAATGTTGTCAAATGAAGCAGACTGTGTTGCGAAGCTAACGTGAGGAAAGTTGTAAACGTCTGGTAGGAACGTTGAATTGAGTCCACCTTTGTCACTAAATCCAAACATGATAGACAGTCAAAAGCGCAGCGGTAGTTCAGGAGATGAAATACGAGGGTTTTTGAAAAAAGTCGGAGCTTTCACTTGCTGATATAGAAAACATTTATACGTAAATTTCAAGTATGAAATACTTTTTTTTCACTTCCGGGTCTGGTAAATATTCGATTTATCAGCTTTATTTTATTGTAGATATATCCGACTAATGCTTCAGTTTTTAGACTGTGCATGTCGTCACATTTATAGATTCGTTGCACTTAAGCAAATCCCTGGATGCTCAATGTTTGGAGGAATATTAGCTTAGGATAGTTTGGCTTGTTTTAAGAGACATTCTGGGAACATCTGTATTGTAGTGTTGTCGACGTGGCATCAACTTTTCCATTCATACTAAAAAGTGTTGTCACAAGTTAGAACTTTTATGGAAAAGTTTGAAAGTTGTCCCCAAATCAAACGAGTGAGAGACTAGGAATGACAGTACTTTTGTATCATCGTATGTCAACTTGTCATCTCGCGCGAATGTGTCTAGCAAATCAACTGGTTCCATCGGCTGCGGCCCTTACATAACTAATAACTTATGTGATCTCTTGCTGTTTGCATATAAATGTTGCATGAACTTGTCTTTCCTCTGTGATGTCGTCGCTTTGTATTTTATATAAACAGTGGAACTGATGGATTTCTTTGAGTTTCAACACTGTTAACGACCTGGTTCCATCAAAAAATCAGTCAAAGTGGCTGTTACTTTTTAACTATTCCCTTTGAAGGTTTGATTGAGATTTGAGTGTTGTGATTGAAATTGTAGATGTTATATACGATAAAAAAGGGATGCATAAATGACATGCATAAAAACAGATGGTTCAAACATGAGGACAATACATGGAAAATGTGTAGAAACTAAATACAAATACATTTATTTACTATACCACATATTGCTTTCACCAGAGACATATGTGTAGTAATTCGATAGCATACCACATCAACTGCAAGAAGCCTACATGTTCGTAATACGTCAGAAGTGGAGACGTGCGACAGAACATTACACAAGCTGCTTTTCGTCGACTCGGCTGGAACAGAAACACTAGACATGTTACTCAAGTTGGGGGTCTTTACTCAAACAATGCAATGCACATATCCACTCGCGGCATTGCATATCATGTCATGTCGTCGTGTTTTCTTGACAGCTCACGATTACAATTACGACAATAACATGTCTCTTTTACGAGAAGTGCAATACCCCAAAAAGAACCTGCCACACTCTGTGAGCTTACTGTAGCTGCATGCTTGTACGAGAAAGATTCACAGTTATTATTATGGTGTAGTATGTAAATAGAGAATAGGAAAAATTTGAGATGAAAGGAAAGAACAGGACTCTCATGCAACATTCCCAATGAAACGCAATACTCAACTAAGAAAATCCGATTTCCTTTCTCCTTCATCACCACCCAAAGTTAATGATTACGTGTAACTGCTGCTGTGATTGCACTTGCTGTTCCAAGCGAGTCACTTTTATTTACAATAGTGCGTACTGAAGCGATTTTCAAAGTGCACGTGTGCTTCTACTTATGTCTTTGTGCGTACTCTCCTTTCAACAAATATTATATACTCTCAATTGTGTTCTCTCTCGCATTTATTCGAGTAAAAGGGGAAAGTTTTCCCCCGTCTCTCTCGCAATCCAAAGTACATTGCAATTTAGCTCCTCTTCTATCATCTCCATGATGTGTGCGCAATGCACGACCCTCGCTCCACGCACTCAACAACTTTTTACGTTATACCACTTGTACACTTGGGGACGGTGTAATTTTGAACTTTTTCCATGTTCTCCACTCTTCCCCTTTCATTCCAATGTTGGTCGAATCTCATATTGCTTCACGTTACCAGGTTCTTGGCATCATCATGATTGACTGCAGATATGTAGAGTGGCTTGGTTTGGCTGATGCCTCATTGTTGAAATTGGTGTTGTGTGCTCAGATTCATTTTTCAAAGGGGATTCGTTGGTGCAGACGAACAAAAGTTGTTCAGGAAAACCAACGGTTCTCTTGTTTAGGATGTAAGAACATACCACTAAAATCCTTGATGATGACGGAGCAGCCAAGTACAATCCTCTGATGATCATCGACTTCAATATTTACTAATAGACTAACATGTCGACTTCATTTCTACCGTCTCTGCCCCTTTCCCTTCGACTGGAGAGTACAACGTTAAAAATCTATGTATGCTTATGTGCTTTTGGTGTTCAGGGAAGCATAACTAAGAAAGCCCATTTACTTTGATGTGGTTTGACCACCCGGTCTCCGTATTGGGTGTTCTTGCATTTTGGGTGATTTTAGGTTTCGCTTGAAGATACATACTTTTCTGTGGGATAATGTGCATTAGTAGCTCTATGATTTGTTGGAAGACAGGTGAAAGCATCCTTATTTTTGATGAGCTTATACACTTTTGTGTACTGGTCTTATTAGCTTTCTCAACTTTCCATCTATTTCAACGGGCGAGTGCGAGAGCTTTATTGGTAATTTTGTCTTAATTAAACAAATCACGGCTAGAGAACAAGCTCGTGTTTCATTTTTATATAGAAACTCGATTGAATTTATTAAATACTATTAAGCTCGAGAGTTGCTCTCTCGCTGCTCGTGATGAAATTTGAGTGCGTTGCAGCTGCTTACGTTTCTGATTTTCACCGTTTTCCCTCACTTCACATCATGCTCAGAATAAATACGCGGAATGCGTGGTCGAATGTATTTTCACAGGTTTCTACTCCAGCTCTTGGTCCCACACTCCGAAGCCACGAGCGACCACACTGGGGGAATTGTGAAGTGGGTACAGGAGCATGAAAACTCGTCAATAATTTAGACGAATGGCAGTGTGGTAGTGTTTGTGCATGTCGTACGTGTTTTATGACAGTTTTCCATATCTTTTTGTTTCTCCCACATCTTCAATTCGTATACAAAATGTTGGACGGATATTAATGGACGACTCGCAGAGAATGGAGTCCTAGCGCACAGTAGGAAAGATGTGCCTTTACATGTAGATGCAACACCGAAATTTTGAGAGAAATCAAAATCAAGGGATGCAAATTCTGGAAATACTAGACAGCACCAAATACAACTCTCGGATGTTCATCCAAGTACTCTCGACAACAGTGCATCATACGTGCATTACTTTACATAATTTCTCCGGTCAACATTTTGCTGCTTGGAAATTCTCCAAGCATCAACTTCTCGCCAGAAGTACAAATCGAAATTTGCGTTTGTCGTGAAGAAGTCTCTTCGTTTCCCTGTACTAGTATTTTAGGCCATCCGATATCATTTACATGCTTTGTTATCATATTGTTGTATCTGCTTTGTAAGCAATTTAATATTTCACACACAATTCAAATTGCTAATTACTGAAACCTATCTACTACAGCTTGGTTTTATCTTCTGTACACACTGATGGTGCTCAGGCTTAGTCTGCAGCACCCTGCATCGTTTTCTTCGATTCTCGATTCGCCAAATATGCCGCCACAGTATTCGCCCACCATTTGAAGTTATACTTTATGGGAAATTACGTTACGTGATGCCTCACTTTACATCGTCCAAAAATTGCCGTTGCAGGTCGTTTCGTTACACAGTGTAACTTTTACTATTAGTCGTAAGTGTGTGGGAGCAACGTAAAAGTTTTGTTTTATATACCCAGAAGTGTCTCGTATTCTTCAGATCTTTGAACCGAAACCCATGTACAAACTACACTGGTGACTGGTTTCAAAACATATACCCCTGCGGTTAAGCATAGTGACTTGGGAACCCGTAAAAGGGGAACCATAAAACGAACAAAAAAACATCCAACCAGTCTTGAGGCAGAGAAAGTTTCAAAAAAAGTGGAAAGAGGAGTGGGCGAAAGAGAGAGGTAAATATCTTGCTAATGGAAAGCAGAGCGAGAGAACGAAAAGTTAAGTGAAATGTGACCTGCAAGCAAAAAAGCTCCAGAGGAAGACGACCTATCCTCCAACCATGTTATAATCTGTGTTGTTTTCATCATTTAATTTTTTCATTCACCACTCCGTGTGTACAAAAGCACTATCTGAGCATATAGAAAAAGTATTACGTATCCTTTTCCCTATAAAAACCGTTTATTATTACGTCTCCCCGCCTCACTCCCATTACTAATAAGGGACGAGGAGAGAGCATCAGAGAACTTCTCAAAAATGCTTAAGCTACTAGCTCATCATCTATCTGTTTCTCTGGATCCAACCTCAGACACACATACATTGCCTATTAGAGCCCAAACCTAAAAGATTCTTTTCCCAGGATTCTGTATTGCAATATGCACCCACCCCACCACCTCGCCTTTTCCAACTTGCAAGTAATAGCACGTAATAATATATTATACAGCTTGATTTAAGCCTCATGTACACAGCCCTGGAGCTACCTTCATCTATTTTCCCATGTTGTACGCTTTCCATTAGCTTTCGTCTCTCCTATTACTTTGTGGCGGCAACCATTCTCTTCCACTCTGCCTTTCTCATTTCCATCTTCCTCTCTTTCTCCATATACCGACCGACGTCTCCGTTTGTTCTACAAAATATTTTTTTCTCCCTTTTCTTTCATTTCTTTATACATTCCTCCTTTTATGCACATATCTATCGTAAAGGTCTACAAGGCGACTCTTGTTTTTTTTCTGTCTACCTCGTCTTGCTCTTTTCTCCGTTTTCGAACGGTACAGATACACACACCGCTTCTACCGGAGAAAGCCAGACTGCCACTAAGGTTTCTCTTTATTTCACTCTATGTATTGCTCTGCTCAGCGATATTTGACAGGACAAGGTAACATCTTTTTGGTTAGTTACCTCTTTCCCTGGGTTCTCAGTGTTTTCTCCACACATAATATACTTCATAAAAAGGGAGAAAAGTGAGAGCGAGAAAGTCAGGTCGTCGGCTCCTTTTTTAGTGGCGAAATATAAAAGGCTTGTGTACTTTGTGTATATGAATGAAATTCATTAGCTTTTCTCCTCCTCTGTTGTGTGTGTAAAGAAGGAAAGAATGAAAGGAAGGAGAAAACATTTTTTTTCCTTGGAGAGAAAATTGATGACTTTTATTTTCTTCCCTGGAACTGCCATACATTTTATCCTTTGCGGGCTTCACACAAACTAACGTATATGCACTACTGAACATTGGGAGAGCAACTTTGCGCTTTTACCTTTCACTATATTTCCACTCGCTCCTACAACAGCGCTTTTGAGCAGATTACATATATCACTCTTTGGGACGTTACAGGTTACCTAAACCTCTACTAGGGTGTATATGGACGCCTATTCGCTATAAGAGCATCATGATGTAGTACACAAACGTGTAATGAGAAGTAGCACGTGATGTGAAGTGAAAGCGAAAAATATTGGTTCAAACCTCCCCAAAAATAATAGGAAAGCGGCAAACGAGGAGGAGGAAGGTTGTAACACACCGCCTGAATGAAGCGCAACTACTTATTGCTCATTGCCTATGTCATGTCCTCTTATCTCACTTTCACTATTTGTGCGTTGGGCAACGCCACGGCCATCTACAGCTTAGCCGAATAATCTTCTGGTAACTCGTAACTCACCTGGGCTGACTCGCTAAATAATGGAGTGCCTTGTCTTACTTTTGCAACTGTATTTATTGCGATAAATTCTCTTTAAAAAAATCCTCCCATCTCCATGTAATATCCACTCCGGTGGGACGGCGAGAAGGGAAAAAAGATGTTGGGGAAACGCATTTATCAATACGGATCAACCCAAAAAGGTACTGTATATAGAAAGCGAGCGAAGTAAGGTTCAATTTGTCCTTTTTTCGTGTCACTATTAACTGTGCCTATCGATGTGTGTGTACAACGTCTGCAAGTGTGTGAGAGATTGCACTATAAAAATTGCCGTGTAGTAAACGTGGCTCATGAATGTATATCTTGATTTGGTGAAATGATCCTGAGAGTTATTGTTGCAACTTGTNTGAGAGATTGCACTATAAAAATTGCCGTGTAGTAAACGTGGCTCATGAATGTATATCTTGATTTGGTGAAATGATCCTGAGAGTTATTGTTGCAACTTGTATGTCTGATGCCAACTGAAGTAGAAACAAATCAAGATATTTTTTTCCTATTTCGTAGACTTGTGTGTGTTTCTGTGTGTACACGCACAGTTAACCGCATCTCCCATAACTTATTTCCTTATCGGGCATTTTCCGGCGCACACTTTTTTTTACGAGACAGAGAAGTCGACAAGGTAAATGAGGGTTGGAGGAGAGGAAAAATGCGTTGCACTTTGAAAAAAATCTATTATTTATGAGGGAACATGCTGTGGGACGTGGTGAGTGTGGAGTCACGTAGCCAATTTTAGTGAGAGAAAAAAAACAAGGAAAACCAAGCTAATAACTGTGTAATACGAACAAAGCATCGAAACTGACATGCGTATGCGTGCTACATAGTAGTCGATTTTTAGAGATATTCCGTATTCTGTAAAGATTTTTTTTTCATGAAATACGAATATATAGGGATTCTATAACATTTAACTGAAATTCTAAATTGTAATGTATCATTCACAAGCATTCTCCTGTCGGTTGCAAAATCCGCTCAGACAAGACTCATCATACTTTCCTGACTCTAATGGATGAGTTCTACAGGGATAGCTTACGCCTCCGAGGCAGACTCCGTCCGCGTCAGGAACCAAGAAGCAGACTCGTGACATGCTTTTGTGTACTGTTGAGGTGCAGTCTATTCTAAATCCACAATTGCATTGCTTGAAGACCTGACGAAAGACGGTATTGTCATCGGCGATGATTTCATCCTCAAAAGGATTTCTCCACGATGTACTCTGTCTTGAATCTCTGCAAATCTCATGGTTTTCCCTGGTACAGGTACCCACAACATGGAATGGGCTGCTTTCTTTGTTGAGAAAAATTGAATTACAGTGTCGTTCTCAAGTTTTATCCTCACATGCATAGTGCAAGAGCAATAAAAGTTTATACGAGCTTGTACCGCATTGCTGTCCCAGAGTTTTTGAAGGGCCCTGAAATAGCTTGGTCTCCCGCAAATCTTGCTGCAGATCCATCAACGGATTTGAAACAGGTAAATAGACGAGAACGTCCGCAATCATTTCCTTGACTCGTGAATTTGTCCAAGTGACCTCCTGTATCCCTTTTGATGAGTTCCAAACGCCAGATCTGTCCAGTTTGAGATATTCTTTGAAGATTCGAAGGATTTCGTTTTTTACAGCTTCAAGTCCTCTTGAAATGTTCAGTTTTGCTGGGGATGTGTCCATCTTGAATCTCTCCACTGCTGCTCGACGTTGTTCGGATTTGGGCAAACTTGCAATGTCCATCACCTCCTTTCGAAAACGAGCAATGAGATCCTTGTCCAGCTTCTCTAGTTTGGATTGCTCCTCTATCGTCGTCCCGTCCTCGTTATATTTATCGAGCAAGTTGAGTAAATGGTGAAGTTCTTGAGAGAGGAGCAAAGTTGTGTTTTCCATGTCGTCAAAATTACTTTGAAGTTTTTCCACCGCTTCTCTGCTCGCTTCCAGTGCACAAACGTAGGAACTTTGGTAAGCTCCTTGGAAAAGGGCCATTAATTTGTAGGGCATATTCTTAATGTCGTTCACGCACAGTTGTAGGATGGCCGCTTTGATACTTTCTGTGTTTGTCATATCATCTGCATCCATGTCCTCCAGTGAGTCTTTGCATACCGCCTGAAGCAGCGTTATTTCAGCGAGGAGGCTATCTCTTACAGTGTTGAACTCATTGGCACACTTTTGGGCAAAGACATTTCTAGGCTGGATTCCGTACGTGGTTTCCAAAACGGAGACAATGTCAATCAACTCTTGAAGTGGTTTATCGACAGCGAAGCTCATTTCCGTGTTTTCAATCGCTTGTGGAAAGTCATCGAGATTTTTGAGTCCTAAGGCAAACTGTATTGCCGATGTTAAATCTGCTTTAACTTCGAAAGTCGTCGAGGCATTTCCTGGATTTTCTGAGGCTAACTCTGTAGTAACGTTGGTCAAAGGTAGATGTTGAGGGCTAAATGACGCTTTTTGTGAAGCACTGTCTGAAATACGTGGTAACAATGTAGGAATTAGAAGCAGAAGGAGGTGGCAGGCCATTTTGGAACGAGGCTTTTTAGTATATTGATTTTTATTATGCAGTCGTTTGGCTTGCAAACACCGGATTTCTTACTCAAATGCTGCTTAACCATCAGTTCAAATTGCTACCGAATGATTGTGAATAATGTATGTAAATATGTGCTTTTGAATCCTGTAGCCGATCCATGACAATGCACTATTGTATACTATCTAAATTGGCATAACTTTTTTATGTTACTTACTACTACTTACTACTCTTTGCATTTAATATTAATTGCAAATTGCAATACCAGTCAGTGTTGAACCCAAATGAATTAACGTACACTCGGCTTAATTGTGTTGTAGTGCGGAAGGATGTTTTAGAAAAGCTGTATTTCTAACGTATTACCAATTAGAGTATCACGATAAAGATTCGGGTAATGGAGGATTGATTTACAAGCTAAATCTCCAATCTTCACCGTAAATTAAGAGGAACACCGCTTGTTAGAAATCACATTCAAATACGCTTCACTTTATGTTATTGACCGATTCCCTTCACAGCTTGTGTACTTCGAATTCTCACTCCTGTTGGTCGTACCTGGTGGTGGTATCGCTTTGAGAGAGAAAGGAAGGAACACAATGAAAGGAAAAAGTGATTTTCTCTTACTTTGTATGGAAATTGTTTGACATGGTATATGGCGTAGATTACAACCTTACATAGGTATATGTACGTATGGCTGCAGCGCATTTTGTCCTTGTCTACAACATATAGAGTTGAAGGAATATTTTATTATAAAAGATTTTACCCTGTGAGACTGAAAGAAGGCAACTCTTTCACTCTTTCAACGCATCGGAGAAAGGGAGCAAACAAAACGGAGAAAAAAATGTAGGGAAAACTCCTCTTCCTCGTATTACGCAAGGAAATAAAAAGTTTCAGTAGAACCGTCAACACTAACTGCTCCTTCGCTGTGTGTGTGTGCATTTTAGTTTTGAGTTTAGCTTCGCCATGTACACAAGATTTAGTTGTGCACGAGAGGTCATTCAAGAATTGCCAGATATTGCTTCTGTTCCCACTGCTCCACGCGCCCATTCTCTGTCAAATAGAGTTGTTTTATTGTATTTCGACCTTCCTCTTTTCCGTTTTCTCAGAAAAATAACATTCTCCAAACGCTTCTCCCTCTGTGCTTACGCACATCACCACACGATTGGTCTCGCAATTGGCAATATTACATTGCCTCGTGGCGTGGTCTCGTGTCAGTTCAACAATTTCAACAAAACCTTTAAAACTTAGCTACGAAAAAGGAAAACATACGATAATGACACGTTCCCTTTCAGATGAGCAAAGCAATCTGAAAAAGTTTCGACGAGAATAACACTTTAGCTGCGGGAGTGAGGATGAAAATGAAAGGTGGGGAGAACAAGGAAAACATCTCTACACTATTTTACTCCTGCTATCTAATCGAAACTTTCATTATGGTCAAGGCACTCTAGATTGCATGCATTCTTCTTCAACGTTTTATTCAACCGGTGCGTCCCACACTAAATCCAATCTCGTGTAGCGAACGCACGAGTGCGAATGGTGAATCAATACGAAAATGGCTAATCTAAAATGGATGAATTGGAAAAGCTCGGGAAAGCTACAGCGCTTCGTTAATTCAGCCAGAGACACGCAGCCATTTGAAGGAGTCTCTGCACACATTGGCCAACTAAAATAATTTACACAATTAGGGATGTCAGTGTGATGCTCTGTGTAGAGTACACTCCAAGTTCACGGTTTGTGAAATTGTTCTTTCAACGTTTTATTCAACCGGTGCGTCCCACACTAAATCCAATCTCGTGTAGCGAACGCACGAGTGCGAATGGTGAATCAATACGAAAATGGCTAATCTAAAATGGATGAATTGAAAAAGCTCGGGAAAGCTACAGCCCTTCGTTAATTCAGCCAGACACACGCAGCCATTTGAAGGGGTCTCTGCACACATTGGCCAACTAAAATAATTTACACAATTAGGGATGTCAGTGTGATGCTCTGTGTAGAGTACACTCCAAGTTCACGGTTTGTGAAATTGTTCTTTCTCTTACACTTCAGATTATTTATCATGGCATACATTTATAGAGCTTTCACTGATGACAGTTCATACAAAGGAAATATTCTCCACTGTTCCGAATTAATTTATAAAAGAGTTTCACGAAGGCTCTGTAACTTCATTTGTTTTCTAAATAAAGCGGAAATACAAAAAACGTATAGTTTAGGGTTGTGTGGCTAACAAGAACTTGTTACTGTCTAAATGCAAGTGTATCGTTTGTGTTTGTATTTCTTTGTGTGTTTGGGTGGTAACCAAACAGAAAGCAAACGCTTCCAGCATTCTACCCTTATCGCTCATCGTCGATTTTAAGATGCGGATGACCAAGCTTGTGTCGAATGAAAATGACCATTAAGCGTTCGTTTATTTAAAAAAGAAAATTTCGCTAAAGTCATTAACGACTTTTTTATCATTGTGTTCAAGGTGAATGTTGTTGTGGTTAGTTGTCCTCTTTCCTGTACACAAGATTTTGTGTAGAAAGCCTGGTTCTGGTTCAAGCTGAAACAACAAACCAAATGTTGCACAATAAGCCGTTATGCTGCAACATTATTTGTGCCCCTGTTAGCAATCCACTGCGTTTATTTCCATTCCATTGCTTGCAGTTTGTTGGGCGTGGGTTGAATGAGTGCTTTTAAAAACAGGACTAAAAGGCTACTCCTCAGTTTCATCTGTTCGTTCTCTCAAAGAGGAAAATAATAACGTGTCTTGTTACTACACGAAATCGTGAAAGTACCAATTAGCAAACCTCAAACAGCCACTCATACTCCGTAAATGAGTCATTTCCTTTTTCCGTATTCACTTTTTTGCATACACATGGCCAAGAGCTTGAATGGAAAATTGTTCGAGAGAGAAACACAATTTCCGAAATCGTTTCCTTCTGGAGAAAAACTTCAGTGAGCTTGATGAAAGTGGTACATTCACAAAACACAGGGAGATGGAAAGGCAGATAGAAAATTAGGGGGAATGTTGCTTATCCTACCAAAATGAAGGGAATGAGATGAAAGAGAAGTTTTCTGTGTTGCTTTAATTGAGTAACGTGAAAGCAGCTTGGTTGTGTGAAGTCATGTTGAAGACTTTGCCACTGTGTCGCAATTTGTGTTTTCACCCCACGTCCCACACAAGCCAGAGCGACAGGGATTCAGCCACCTGTGACTGCTTTAAATTGATACGAAAGTGGTGCATAGTTAAACACAGCAGGGCTTGTTAAATGACAAAGTGTTGCTGCATGCTGAGATCCAGTGATAAGGTCCTCATTATGCGGAAAGGGCAAAGTGGTCATTTAAACACTTTTAGGAGACATGCTTGCTTTTTTACAAAATTAAATGTCACCCATGCACAACTCCTTATAAAATTGTGAAATTTGTGAGTAGTGCTGGTGGCACTAAAATTTCCTAGTGCCAATGTCATTACTCAAAAACTCGGAAGGTTCTGGCGGTGTACAAATATCGGGTCTACAAGCTAGCGGTAAACTAATACTTGGCCACACAATATTTGGAAAAGGCAAGAAGCTCGGCACATTTCTACTTTTACTCAAAAAAGAAGCAGAAAAGGAGAAAGCATCAAAATCGGCGACATATCTGGAGGAGAATTACCGTGTTAATTTTTCAACAATTTCACAAATCGTCCGGCTTGACTTGAGCAAACTCGGGAACAATAGTCTTCACTGCATAAAATGCCACCTTATCAGCAGTTACAGTAATTCGAAGGTGGAACTATATCGTTCTGATAATTGGGAATGACCTTGTTACACTAGTAAAATGGTCTTTGCTAATGGCTTCGTATCGAGTTAACCAATTCTAACGGTGTCGTAATATTAGTGCCTAGGTCATAAATTTTTTGAGTTGACTCGCCCCTCTGGCTTCGCTTATATGAAACATCTTGCAAATTATTACATCAAACATCCGGTGGAAGGAGGACATTACAGCTTTTACCCCAAAAACTCATACACACTCCCATTCTGCGAGACATGGTGAGGGAATCAGGATATTTTTTGGGTTGTTGTAAGTACCGTCACTGCCATTACTTCTCCGGTCCTCATTCCCCATTACTCATGTTGATGACCTTTGGCATATTACACTGCAACTTGCAACAAACACCCTCAATTCCCTCCGACGACTTTTTACTATTATCGCTGTCGTAACCATCACCGGCAGCAGGCTTAATGTTTGACTACAACATGCGTAGGAGGTGTGCGCAGTGGTATTTGGCAGTTTTGAGATCTTGATAAAACGGTTCTGAGGTAATGAGATCCATCCTGTGCTATACGATACAAACTTTTTTCCAGAGGTAGAAGTCACATCTTCACTGTTAATGCCTCATAAACCGGATACGAACTCTGGTTTTGAGTTGGTCCTGATCACGCTTCCATTACTCACTACTGTAGGGATGATACAAAGTATGTCGGGCAAACAATTTGCACGCGGGAGCTACTTTTGATTACCCTTTGATCACCTCAGATTCGAGTTAGTTTGAATCTCAAGAGATTTCAATAGAGTTCGCGAATGATTCACGGAAAGTGCTTCCGTCTCTTCAGATACCTAATATAATACGCTTTCTGTACTGCCGACGGGGTAAACATGCATTTTTAGAATTTCTGTCATAAAATGGAAGAATAGATTTGTGAAGCTCCGGTAGGACGCCTGTATTTTTTCCTAAGCATTACATGAGTATTTGAAAAAAGGAATAGGTACTCCAAAGAGGAAAGTTGGTAGAAATCTTTGCCCGTTGCGTTTTTCCACAAATATAGAATTTTTCATTAGCTAAAATTGTTATTTTATTATTCTTATTGAAATCCAACACAACGTCACAACTACAAGGACTTTACTCGACAATGTCTGCGTCCTCCTCAATTCCGGAAAAGTATCGACCCCTGTACTTCCGCTTTTTGGGACCCCCCTTCGGCGGCTCTGCGGGATTTCGTTTAACATTATGATGATCAGCACCAGACGCATCTACAAGAACCGCTTCTCTTTGGTGTGTCGACATCCGTGAGAGAGCTCTCAATATCCACTCTGGCCGGTAGAAATGCCGCCACACTAGATGGACCCTTTCCAAAGAAGAAGAATATTAGAGCACAATTGACCTGTCTTCTCACAGACAAACCAAACCTTTTATGAATATAAGTACAATAGCTTCAGACAACTCACTTCATAGAAGACTGCACCAGCGATGAATACAAAAGCTGCAATTAGTACACAAGTCCCCATCTTGAAGTAACTCGATTCTCACAAAGGATCACACTACGTCGTATGTCCGCGAAAAAATCTACAGATTTCTTCGACTGACTTATCCAACACTTCTTAAGAGTACAATGCTCTCTTTGCCATGAGTAAGCATTGAATTGTAATTGGCCTTCTTGAATCGTTTCAATTAGCAGTAAACGTGACCCACTTTCCTTTCAACTATTGTCAATTATTATTTTTATTACAATAGCGATTGTTCAGCTCAGTTTCAATTCGTCTCCACAGCCTTCTAAGAATTCATGTTAAACAGACTTCGTCCAACAGTTACACCAATGAAGCATAAATATTTAAGGGACGTCGAGGGAGAGCGCAATGCGGCCCTGGTTTTTATAGAACGTTCTATATTTATGCTGTACCTTATATGCATATAACTACAACCATCTCTGTGATAGAGGAAGAGAAGCGTAGAATACAAAACACAATTTTTGAGCATTAACGTTAACGCAAACATTCATATCGGCTGGTTTGAGTGATGCATGCAAGATTTTTTCACGCCTTTCTCATACTTTGTTGTAGTTACAAAAGCATGAATATTATGTATCTTTATAAGTGCTCTCCACATCATAGCCTTGCCGTGTTTTATTTCTTTCGTCTTGGTTCGTTTTTTATTGCCGGAGAGAGAAGTAGGAGGCACAAAAATGTTTTTGGAAGTGGAGTACGTAGAAAGTAGACTAAGCCATACACAAGAAACTTCAGAGAAAAAGAAGGAGAAAGCAGAAACAAAGTTGGCAGTTTTCGACCACCGCCTCCTTCGCTGCTATTTTTTTCATTTATTTTTTTTTCTCCGCGTCTTTCGTCTGCCGCCAGTGCTCTTACCGTCTTTTCACTCGTAGCTCCGCAGTCGTCAGTTTTAGCCGTTATATTATTGGAGGAACAACATTTTTCTATTACTTAATGTAATGTACACTCTATGGCAGCTTTTGTATCATTCGATCTCTATCTTTCCTCCTTTGAGTTGTAGTTAGAGAAGAGAACAGAGAAAAAAGCGGAGTACAGACTACATTTTTTATTCTTCCTTATCGCATCGTCGCCACGGCGTGGCGTGTGTATTTCATGAGACTTTTGGCACTCTTGCTGTTCTCTTTAATAACAAGCGAAATTGCATCTCTTCAACAAAGGCAATAACACAGCATTCCAGAAAAGAAAGCAAAAAATAAGAGGAGGACATTGTACTCGAAAGAATACCTACGTGAGGAGGAGGAAACGTAAAAGAGGGAAAACGAGTAAGCTCCTTCATTGTACTGTCATATCATCCTCGACTACGTCACTCCATCACCATATACCACCAACTGGGCGACTTCATTCAATCTAATTATTCTAGATGGTTTACCATCATGCTATACGCTGACTGGAGAGGTTGTAGGCACTATAACGGAGACGGAGTCAAGACGTCGCTCCTTTTGTTAATCAGATTCACTATGTAGGCTATTCAATTCAGGATGATTGTAGTACACTGGACTCAGCTGAAAATGGCAAGAGAAAGTTTGAATTCTTGGAGTAAATACACATGCGCTGGCACGGTTGCCTTCAGTCGGCAAAGTTGTGGGAAGCAATAAAAGAAAAAGTGGAGACCCATGTATACATGGTTTATTGCGGAAACTTGAAGCTTATTCTTGCAAAAATTATTGGCGTTGTTGGCTCGGGGAAGATGTACGGATACATTTTTTATCACGTTCAGACGACGTCTTTATTTATGCACATGTATCTACTATGAGCATCTCGGTCGGCGCGGCTCGACTCCTTGGGTATTTGCAATTTATATTGTAAATACACCAACATTATGCTGTCAGTGTTATGTTATCTTAAGATAAAAACGGAGCAAATGCATTACTTCCGTTCTCCTCTCAAACCTCTCAAAGTATACTGGAGGACTGGGAGATGCAAGGCAATTTGGCTTGGTATTTTTTCATTCTTTCTTTCCATGTCACCAGCCCAAAGTGACAAAATAAATTGATGTGAAGACACTCTTCCCGTAATTTCTTTAGTCACTTCTGCCACTGAATAGGGCACATGAGCCCATTCGTAGATGGTGTAACTCAAAGGAACAAACATGGCAAAGTCTGTACAAACTTTATCTGGAATTTTTGGTTTCTAGAAGGCAGAAGAATGCTTGCTTTCTCCGAGCTCATCATGTTCACAATTGCATATTACATACATCCAGTATTCCACAAAGAGATTACTGAATTCAGGGAGAGGTCCGAAAGACAACGTACTGACAACTCTTGATGAATTAGTGACAAGTCGAAGATCTTCGTTCCTTTCAGTGGTATAAGGCAAGTCAGTCGTCAATCTATTGATTACTTGTACAAGACAGGGTTCTTAAAACTACATGTCACGTGTAAAGTTTAGCACGTGTTATCAGCATCCTGTAGTACCAGCTCAAAATGTTTTACGTTGATTGCATATTGCAGATGTCATGTAATGACTTTTTACAATGTTGTAGGCTTACATCCGTGTAGAACTTTTAATGCGAGTATATGCTAGTACGTGTGCGAAGACACGATGCTCATGTGGCTTGTGTGTTCTGCATGTGGTGTGGAGGCGGTGAAAGAAGGGAAGGGAAAGTGGAATATTTACTTCCAGAGGTAGTTTAGGGAAATGTTTAAAGTTCATGGGAAGGGCTTGTTGTACATTATGCAATTTATTTATGTGTTTCATTCATAAGGAATGCTGTGTGCAGCTTTGTGGTGTTTTACATCTCACAGCAATCATTCCTTGTGTAGTTTAAACACACACACAAGGCAGCACTCCAGAAATATGGAGAGAGCAGTGTAAATGAAGGGGTCTCCGGTTTCATGTCTGAGTGAAAAGACAACATGCATTAAATGGGGTGGGATTAGTCAGACAATGCAGTGAAAGGTCAAAGATTTACAGCCATTGCAGTACATAACACAATGACTAGACAGAACCAGAAGAGCATCCAAAAGGGGAAATACTCCCTGTCTACGTTAATTATTACAGACTACGTTTTTTTCTCCTCTGTGTGTTGAAATCCATGTGTTACGACAGTGTTTTCTGTGTAGTGAAAGATTCAGAATTTAGGTACACCTCAGTCGGCAATTTCCCTTCCCTCATTTTGACTTTCGACGCAAATCTGTGCATGCTTTTTCCTGTCACTCGTCGACATTACTTTAATACTTTACGTGCTCATATGTAGTCAATATAGCTCACCGCCAAAATCCTTCCGTAAATCTTGAAGTCTTCTTTTTTCCTTCCGCTGCGTCTCCTCTCCAGAGCCGTTGGCAGGAGAAAGGAAAAAAAAACGTTTATAAATATGAGTTGAAAATTGATCTTTGTAAATCCATCCATCCGCCCAACACAACCACAAGACACATGCTGTCTCCAAGGCCTGTATATCTTTCCCGTCTCCAGTCTTGATCCAGGATATAAAGACGATGTAATCGGCAAACTTCGTATTACTCACAAGAGTGAAGTGAGTAAATACGGATAAAAAGCGCAGTATTTTTCACGTGCTACAACTCCTTTATTTTTCGTACCATATGCATTAGCTCGTTTTTTTGGGCTAAAAATAACTTCCCGTTTTATAAGTTGTATGGTATGCATTAGGGACACAATGCTCATAAGTTCATATACATATTATCCAGGATGTTGTTTGTCCTTAGGATCATCGACAATTTTTCTTGTGTACGCACACACACAAAAGCTTCCTTGGTGTTGGGGAACTTTCTCCGGGAAAAGATAACGAGATGACGAGGAGGAAGCGTGGAGAGAGAGAGAGAAGCAAGCTGTACTCCTTGAGAAATGCAATCTTTTATCCTTCTCGTCACAAGTCAGAAAATGTCTTGGATAAAAAATAGATATATATTTATTACTGCCTTTCTTCCCCATTTGCTGCGGCCACTAACTTGACTGTATGACATGTAGCTGTTGTATGTACGGGGAGAAAGTGCTTGTTATTGGAGCACTGTATGAGTTTTATGTGATAAAAAAGTTTTCTCCTCTGCTTTTCTCCTTTTTTCATACGAAACTCGTCACCAACGAAAGGGATTGATGGATTCTTGGAGGATGGATATGAGAACAAGAAAGGAGAGAAAGCCTGTCGCGTATCGAATATTTACATAAGCCATTTTACATTCATTACATTCATAGCCAGCCACTACTCCATTTCGCATGAAAAAACCCGTGTATAACCGTAAGAAAAGTTTTGCCTCTTGAAATTTTTTTCCGTCCTTCAGGGAGAAAAGTATTCAAGCATTCAAACACGTGTATTGTATTGAAAATGATAGAAATGGCAAAGCGCACACACACTTTCACTGTGTCTCTCGCACTCTGGTTTTACGGCTTTCATATTCCGTGCGGAATATACGAGGATATGGAATCCATGCAAATACGTAAACTCCAATCCGCTTACCTTTGAAGAGTAAATGTACCATGATTCACAAAATGTGAACATCGGATAATCCAAGGCTTCTTGTTTCGTTTACATTTATTCATGCTCCAACATATATATTTTAACTCAAATTATGAATGTCTTGCTTTCTCCACACTGCGGCTTTAACAAAATCATGGTTGAAAGGTTTAGCGATTTCCTAGTCCATATAATTTGGTT
>JAHZMW010000898.1:0-31968 GCA_027743745.1 Alloscopus bannaensis | reverse complement strand
AATCTTTACTGATATTTTTTGGAAGACGACACCAGAGCAGCATCCTGATGAGGCGGAATTTAATTTAAGTCAAAGTTTTATTAATGTGCGTTAATTTATGTAGCGGATGGCAGCAATAACGTTTTCCGTAAATTGTAATAAATGTTTTACTACTCATTGTTATCACTGCAGACTTGAATGAATTATTATGCAAACATTTTTCAGCGTGGAAAAGAAATTCTATGCTGCCGCTTCTGGAACAGAAAAATACCTATTTGAACAGTTGGCAGAGTTTGAGATGACTTCATTATTTCATAGTCTCAATATTGATGCTTCAATCGGCTTACTATTATGTTACTAAAAACGTCGTTGTTTTTCACAAGTTTGGTCGTAATATGAGGACGTGTCATTTCCTGACCTCAACTGTTGACTTCATTATGACGCAGTATAAAAAGTATGCTCATACCTTTTCGAGTAGATTAAACTTCTGGACCTCTGAAATTTTCATTGTCAAGGCGGAATACACAGGCTTTAACTGACGTCCAATCTACTGCCACATGTGAAAATAGTCAACTGATCAAACAATTCATGTTATGTGATGATGGCTAACAATTTTCGCTGTCAAAGAGCTTGGAGTTTAAAAAATTTGCAGTGATTTTACAAATGACGCCAAGTGGCCGAACTAATTTGGCTTATATATAAAAAGGCGGACTCCGCTCGTAGTCCACAGTGCGGTTATCAGTTGGCTGCCTAGAGGAAACTACCATCACCATGAAGTTGAATATCTTAGTCTTCGTATTCGCCGCCGTGGCTCTCGCCTCGGCTGCTGAGAGCGTAAGCTAGAATAAGAAGTTTACAGAAACTGCAAGTGGATTTTACAAATTTGGAGAATACATTTCTATTCATTTTGAATTTAGGAAAACAAGGACAGTAGTGTGATTCAGAGGATGCAGAGAGCTTTGTTCTTTACTTTCCCATTTTTTAATGCAGCACCTGTCAGAACCACTCCAAGACCAGCAGCTCCAGGTGGGTTGACTAACTTTGTATTTTAAATCATGGTTGAAGTAGTAATTAATCAGGGTGGTTTTTGTCTACTTAAATTGTAGCCCCAGCCCCAGCCCCAGCCCCAGCTCCAGCTCCAGCTCCAGGTAAAAATTTTATTTGTCGTGTTTCATTGAAGACGAGTAGCCACACCTTTAGGAGAATATCGTTTACTTTAAAATTTTGTAATTTTATCTAGCACCCGCTCCAAAACCGGCGCCAGCACCTGCTCCAGCACCAGCCCCTGCTCCAGCCCCAGCTCCTGCTCCAGCACCAGGTAAGCTGTAGTCTCTCGGAAGAACAAGGACTCTCATACGTTAATACTAGACCATGGGAGCCTCTTTCCTTTACCCATCTTTACGTTTCCTTCTCCGAAACAATTATTAATTTGAACTTTTAGTTGGAATTTAATGAAATGATTATTTTGTATTAGCTTCAGCTCCAGCTTCGGCTCCAGCCCAACCCCCACGTAAGAGCATTGCTTTATTTGACTGCAGTAACTACTTGAATCGCTAGGCTAGTTCATTATCTAATTTTTAAATAATTTTACCCAGCACTCGGCACTCTCACCCCGGAAGTTAGCGCAGCTCTCGACAAACTCTACGAGTCTCCACTTCTCCGTCCCTACCTTCCAGCCAACAAGCAGGACCTCTTCACAAGAGATCCCAATGCAAATAACTTCTTCAAGAAGCCAATGAGTGAAATCCAACAGTTAAACCCAAAACTCTACAACTTGATCAAGAGCATCCTTGAGTTCCTCAAGACCCGCCCAAGTGATCTTAGCACTCCAGTGGCTGTCAATCCTGATGGCACCTTCGCTACTAACACTAATTAAGCCACGAACACTGTCCACCTCTTCTATACCCTAACAGACTGAAGTTGATCTTGTTGCATTGTTACACATCTTTACATTCATTCAATAAACTTGACTGGGATTGTTAAAGTTGTTGTTCTTCGCTCATAAGTTTATCTCTTGCATACAAAACCCCATATATCAACGACCCAACAAAAAGCATCACCGGTGGCTCATTTGGGCTCAAATATCAGAGTGGTTATTGATATACAAAACATGCTTTATTACAAATAACTTCAATACGACGCAATTTTTGTATCAAGTTTGGCATATATAGACAATTTATTTCGTCAATGTGACCTACTGGAGTTCGTGACTAATTTCAGATTAATAAAGTTCCAAATTGACAAAACATACTAAACCTTATGCAAAGCTGACATAATAGAGACATATAGACTATTTGTCAGCCAGTCTTCACATCCAGTGGTCGAAGTAGCCCAATGTAATTGACAGTGGTATAATATGGTTTAAGATAACTGACAGTATGACCCATCATAAAACCTGTAAATTGGGTACAGACACTGATTCACACCTCCTCCACATCCAACAACATTCAAAGCAATTTGCGCGCATCCTGCAGACTTTGTAGAAAAATTTGGTTATTTCTGGAGACGAAATGTCCTCGTTAGTAGGCTTCATTCATATGTATCCAAATAAACAAACTTCACAACATGCAAGACCTTATTTCTTAAGCCAATAAAACTTTAAAAAGTGAGACATCGCGTGTTGTTGGTTTAAGACAGCATTGCAATGCAAATGCATACATAGCACAAGCATAATATCTTCATTTACGATTTGCTTGCGCATGCATTTAAGTATTAAATACACAACGTTATATGTAAAGTACGCCTCAGATTTTTTTGTACTAAACCCATTATCCTCTGTTTGTGTATATCTACCAAAGATATTTTTTAAACTGTGCTTCTTATTCAGCTATATAATGATCTCCTTTATCTGCTTCTTCACGAGACTGGTATTTTTCAGCGAAAACAATCTAATTGGTTTATTGTCTGACATGCTAAGTGAAGCTTGCTCTTTGCTCGCCACTTCGAGACAGTATCATAAGAACACCAAGAGCGTTGAAATGGTCACACTTTCGTATATACATCACCTCTGGTGGGATGCATCACCTCCGATAAGAAGTTGCATTGTCAGGAATCTAATACTGTTAAGTCAACACGGAAGAGTTATTCTTGTACCCTGGCCAATAATCGAATGGCTGTCAATATCCCGTTGTTGTGCTCTGTATCACTTGCATTTAGTAGATTCTTTGGAAACCCGATTTCTTCTTGTGCAGTCATTACACCAGACAAAAGCTGCCAATTCCAATATATTTTGAAACATTTGAATTGGTTCTAAAAGCTTTTTAATTGAATCTTTGATCCATTCTTGCTTTTGCTGTGGGCCAGTGAAAGCTGCTAAAATATCAAAATGGATACCGATCCAATGCTGGAAGATGTCATGCGGCAGCTGGGTAACAGTCAAATTAATATTTAACGTAAAAGATTTCTAACATCTTTGAATATGCCATTTCCTTAAATTGACAGGGGAATTTGGTCCGTACCAACTCAGACAGCATTTGCTCCACATTCTCACATCCTTTTTGGCAGGAATTCATATGCTGTCCTTGAGTTTTGTAGCACCAACTCCAATGCACAGGTATTCTACAATAATGAAATAAAAATTTCATTGGTGATTTCAATAGAACTCGGCTTTAATTGTTGGATTGAATCTTAGATGCTTCATCGATGAAGTAGATGGACACAACGGAAGCCTTGCAGATCTCTCACATTATATCCCAAAAGACTCTCATGGCGAGCTGGATTCTTGTCTAAAGTTTGATGCAGTCACTAACGGGACAGTGTCTTGTGGAGATCGCTATTATTACAATGAAACTTACTATAAGAGCTCAAGGGTGATGGATGTGAGTTTGTAGATTTTATGTCAAGTAGTCTACAATGTTGAGTATATTATCAATCAAATCATTTTGTTATTGTGGAAAGTGGTGGTTTGGTGTGTGACCATCGCTGGATGCGGGCGCTCCTTCAGACGATTTACATGTTTGGTGTCCTGTGCGGTGCTGTAATTCTTGGATCATTAGCCGATAGGTAACCAGTCGATTTTTAACTAAAAATATCTACAGCTCTAAAGTGTTAATATTTATTTATCATCATCCATTTATATATTTCTTCATTAATGATTAACAGTGTAGGGAGAAAGCCAATTCTCTACGTCTCCGGTATATTGCAATTGGTATTTGGGATCGTCTGTGCATTCATGCCTCACTACGCGCTTTACGCAGTGTCCCTATTCTTTTACGGAGCCTTCGGTTCCGGAGGAGCTTATGTAACCGGATTTGTGCTATGTATGTCCTGAACATTTTTGAAACCTTGAAGACATTCGTGACTCATTTAGAAGAAAAATGTTACTGTTTTTCTTGTATTCCAGCGATGGAACTAGTCGGTGCAAGTAAGCGAACCATTTGCGGAACTGCGTTCAGTTTTACTTTCGCCATCGGCGTGATGGTAGTTGCCTTCTGGGCTTACCTCATCTCAAACGCGCAATTATTGCAGATAATCTATGCATCACATTCCCTCCTTTTAATTGGACACTGGTGGCAAGTAGTTGTTTTCACTTACATTTGATAATAATATATTAGTCTTTTGTCAAAATTGTGGATGGCTAAACGTCCATCTTTTCAGGTTGTGTGACGAATCCATCCGTTTTCTTTGGGGAAAGGGAAGAACAAAGGAGGCGATCGCAATTGCTGAAAAGGCAGTCCAGGTTAATGGAAGATACTTTGTGAACCACTACACAGAGGAACTGGCTCAAGCCAGGCAAGCCAACCAACAACAGCAAGATAAGAAAAACGACTCTGTCGGCGTAATGGACATGTTCCGATATCCAAACTTGAGGTTCCGTGTCCTCAACGTGGCGTACAACTGGTTTGCGAACAGTTTGGTGTACTACGGCTTGTCCTTCAATATTGGCACTCTCGCTGGAAACCCTTTCCTCATATTTTTTATCAACGGATTGGCAGAACTTCCGGGCTATTTGATTGTCGTAACACTAGTTGACAAAACAGGACGGAGATCTTTGTCTTCCTTGCTGCTATTTCTTGGTGGACTAGCATGCGTTGTTATTGCTTTTATTCCGAAAGGTGATTTCTCTAAAATGTTGAAACACAAAGAAATCCAAAAACTTGACAAATTAATCAATTCGCGTTGAACTCTAGGCACTTTGGTCACAAGTATTGCAATGCTGTCAAAGGTTGCGGTGGCAGGCTCCTTCGCCATCATATACAACTACACAGCGGAACTGTTCCCAACCGTTGTTCGAAACTCTGCCGTGGGTATCTCAGCCATGGCCGCAAGGACCAGTGGCATGCTTACCCCTCAAATAATTTTACTGGTATTAGTCAACAACGTTTAAATAGCCAACCCTGTTGCAAAAGGATTTCATTTGGTATTTGGCTTTGGTGTAGGACTCCATCGGAAGACAACTGCCTTCAGTAATTTTTGGAAGCGCGTTCCGTACTCTGGGGAGAGTCTGCACGGGAAGACGTGATCGACCTGAGGTCCGCCAGAGACTTCATTGAAACAAACTGATGTCATTTACCTTAATTACCTTACTAACATAAAAGAAGTTAACTGGAAATCGTGATCTGCATTCAGTTACTGGCATATCCTTCTCTCGCTAATTTCTGTTATCCTCAACCGCTTGTTTCTTCGATGTTTTGAAGGTCTAAAAAGATTTAAAAAAAGATAACTCTACAAGGTTATACCATTCGAAATAGTGTTTCTTTATGTTATGTACTTACGACGAAAAGTACATAGGTACCCTGTTATTTACCGTGTTATTTACCTGTAGTAATGGAATTGTTGCGCATTTGTTTGGAAATTTCATGCATTTTAATAATAATTGTGTCCTCCGTGTACTAATTTGGAAAATAAATGTCAATGTGGAGATCTGGGTATTTAATGCTTTGTTTAGACAGATCTTGTTTTGTCACAGTATGATTTTACTGTCACTGCTCATTGTAAAATCATCAGCTCCCAATGATTAGCATTATGCCTTATGCCATTACCAATATGTCACATGTGGAGATGTCAAGCAGGCCATTTATGGTTTAATAACAACATAATATGTACATACATACATACACCAAATAGCACAGAGTTTATTGGGTTTGCTCGCACGAATTGATTTGATAACTGGAGTTTAAAGATTTACAGTAGCATTCTAAAATTCTATTATTATCATGTACCAGCCCATTTGCAAATAACAGACCGCTCCCCTGAGTTTTGTATATTGTATAGGCACAAATAATCAGTGAATAGTACACCATTTTTATGGCTCAAACAATGACTTGCGACAGCATTGAACTTGTGTTCAGTATGGATTCACCATTAAACACCTGAATCATATAATTGCAATAAATGCATATAATAGTGCAATAAATAATGAGAATAATATTTTGACAATTGCATTTTAAATTAAATGACATTACGCAAATCTCTTTATTTGTAGCCAATGCGGTTGTTTAGAATATTAAAGGATGTATGTATACATACATTAATTGATTACAACAATATAGTTTTCTCCATCTCTAATGTTTCGTGAGTTGTGCACCCAGTCCCAAATAAAACACAAAACTGAATTGCCATTGTAGAGGTGAGCCTGGAAGTTGATTTGCTAGCTCAGTGATTTGTAAATATTTAATTTTTTAAAAATCTGAGTCTCAAAATCCAAGATATAGGTTGTTAATTTCTTGACAATGGATCGTAATGAGGAGGAACTGCGTCATGTAATGACGCAACTCGGTAAAAATATATTTTTATAGTACTTTGATTATGGACAAGAGTCAAGATTGGTCAGATACGTGAAATTTGAATTCTTTTTTCTAAGGCGAATTTGGCCGATATCAATTGAAACAGCATCTGCTTCACTCGCTGGCCTGGCTGCTTTCCGCTGCTCACATGATGAGTTTTGTGTTTGTGTTCCCAGTACTGGAGCACAGGTTAGGAAAGCCGAGCTCGCTTTGTTTGCCGAAAGTGCACAAATATCTGAACAAGCTTATTAACTTTTTATATTTAAAAAATGCATTAGATGCTTTATTGAAGACGTGGACAATGGTAATGCCTCCAATGCATTGAATAATAACATTGAAGATTTCATTCCCAAAACTTTCAAGGGAAAATTGGAATCATGTGTGAGATTTGATTTAAACGAAACTTACAACGATTCTGCGGTACTAACAACCTGTGAACGATACACGTACAATTCGAGCTATTTTCAGAGTTCTCGAATTACGGACGTAAGAATTTAAAACCTCGATTTATGTAACAAATAGTGACAAATAAATTATATGACCGTGCGAAACCTTTATCACAATTTTAACAACTCAAAAAAGTGCAATGTATGAAACTGTGATTACAGTGGGATATGGTTTGCGGTAACAAGTGGAAGCGTGCTTTACTCCAATCAATCTATCTTGGGGGAACTTTGGTTGGGTCATTTGTTAGCGGGTCATTGTCGGACAGGTAAATTCGTATATTTATGTTATGATTAAGAAAGTTGATCAATCCATGTCTACCAATTTTTTTTTAATTCTAAGGTTTGGCAGAAAACCGGTATTTTACATTTGTGGAATTTTGCAGTGTGCCTGTGGTGTACTCGTGGGCATTTCTGAGCAGCTATGTTCCTTTTGCAATTTCCTTCTTTTTGTATGGCATGTTTGGTTCCGGTGGCTCCAATGTAGCTTCCGTAGCTTTAAGTAAGTTTCGTTAATTATCATTTTATTTGTGAACAAACATCTTGCGACAAGATTGTATATAACAAATGAAATACTAGCAATGGAAATTGTTGGAGCATCAAAAAGAAGCGTTTGTGGCACCATGTTCACCATGTGGTTCAATCTCGGGTCCTTACTGGTGGCAACTTGGACTTATCTGTTAAATCAATTTCCGTGGAAAATTTTCAGCGCTGTCTCTGTGGCAGGACATCTTCAGTTGATTATTGCTTTGCACTCTGTCATTCTGTTTGGTCATTGGTGGTGCGTGCCTTAAAATAATCAAGCGAATTTATCATTTGACTCGTCAGAGTAGAAAAAGACACACTGTCTCTCTGAATTAGGTTTATGGACGAGTCGATTTGCTGGTTGTTTGCAAACGGGGAAAGGGGAAAAGCATTAGCTATCGCGGAGAAAGCCATCAAGTTCAACGGAAAGGAGTTTAAGCCCTTTTGTCCCAAAAAGCTGGACGCTGAAAATGAAGTCCATGGAACCCCAGAAAATTCTTCTGATCCGTACAAAAGTCGCAGTGCTTTCGATCTCCTTCGATTTCCACAGCTTCGACAACGGACTCTTGTGATGCTGTACTGCTGGTTTGCAGCCAGTTTAATATACTACGGACTATCCTTTAATAGTGTTAATCTGCTAGGGAATCCGTACTTGATGTTTGTCATGAGTGTGCTTGCAGAGATTCCGGCTCACTTGATTTGCCTTTTCATCGTCCCGAAAGTGGGCAACAAAGCAATGTGTGCTCTCAGCCTGCTGCTGGCAGGAGTGCTGTGTGTTGCGACAGTTGCCCTATCCTCAGGTAACGGACATAAAATCCTGCTATTTTTCTGTGATCCGGTGATATTAGCTCTTTTCCGGTTCAGTTAATGAATGTGGTTTATACAGGGATTCTGGCCACTTCAATCATTATGATTGCAAAAGTCACGATTACCGTTGCTATTAATATTGTAAACAGCTATACTGCCGAGCTTTTCCCAACGGTTCTCAGAAATACAGCGATAGGCTTTTCTGTAATGGCTGGAAGAGGTGGAATTGCTGCAGTTCCACAGATAAACTTATTGGTAAGTTATTCCTAGGTACAAACTAGATTGAAACTAGATTGTACCCTACTTATGAGTTTATGATTTTTATGAATAATTTTCAGTCAGCAGCAGGCGAAACAATACCTACTGCCACGTTCGGCACTTCAGGAATATTGGCAGGCATCTTCGTTCTGTTCATGTTGCCGGAAACAATGGACAGGCCAATCCCGCAGACAATTGAGGATGTGGAGAGACCGTGTAAAGAGGAAAGCGAGGCGGAAGGAAAGAATAATAATTTCCTTGCACTTTGCTCGGTCCTCAAATAGCGAAAAATTTTCATACAACGCAACATGTAATTTTATGCCAGAGTCTAACGAAAAATCCCAGCATTCTGTTCAGAACTCTGCTGTTCTTTATTTTGTTCAAAAGCATGACAGAAACAGACTATTTTTCCTGTACAGCTGTGAAGAGTAAACTATAACAAATCAACGGGGATCTTTTGCTACTCTTTTATTGCTTTTTAATAAGGTGAGGGGATCCTCCCATTTTAATACCCTAAATTTACTCATACAGGTTATTGTTTCATAATATTCACACTCTCTCCTCAGTGGGAAGGCTTCATCATAAGCCATTATCTCAAATGGGTGTCTTTACCAGTCACTGTCATTTCCATTGCCGTAATACCACGCACCATTGAGTCACATCAGTTGTGAGAGTTCTTTTACAAGTGAGAAAATTAAAAAATAGAGTACGACTGGGAGTTCTATTGCATTCAGCCAGGGCAGAGAGGGAGACTTTCAAGAAATTTCTCACTTTTATTCCAACTTTCATTTGTCAGCTTTGTACGAGGATCGTGCTCCTTTTCTACCCTTTCCCCTCTTTTTATTATGACAGCAACGACAATTACTCTTACCATTCATATCCGTCCACCGTCATCCCTTACTCTTTCTCATTTTTTTATATTCTTTTTCCTTTATATGCACTCGGAAATGTGGAAGCGAGTTCCTGTGGATTTCATTACGGGTTGACATTGAACAGCAGAAAATGTGCAGCTGTAAAAAATCCTTGCCCTCTGTGCATTTATACTCTTTACTCGAGTGCGTCACTGCTACGCTCAAAAGTAGTTAAATTATTATTGGGGACCACGTTTCGTGCATTATGAATAAAAATTAAGAACAATAATAATCACGGAGAGTGAGCACATGGTGGATTCTATTTACGCTTGATGGGTGACGATGATGATGATCTAGTGCATCACTGCACTTCTCTGGGGGCTGTGGATATACGGGGAGAGCTATTAAGAATTATTGTGTAACCTAATATCTAATATCCTAACCCTTTCTGGGTTCATTAAGGTTTTTTCCACTTTTAATTTTTTGCTTTCGTGGCACTTGGTGAAATTTATGACCGCACATTGCACACCCGTAATTTAGTTTTATTCAAGGCAAAATTGCCACAATAAACATTTGCTGGTGAACTTAGAGATGCACAAAGTGCATTGAATGCATGTGGCAAGGGGAATAATAGATATTCAATGCATGAATACGTTGTGACTTGGTGGTGCGCAGTGCTATCCTGGGATTTCTTGCATTGTATTGTAAAGTACTAATTTTGGAAATTTAAAAAAATCAAATTTCATTCGTGTACATTTTAAAAGTTGCAACTCTTCGTAAATACATTAAACAAAATAGCATAAAAATTGTTTTGGTCCTGTAATTTTGTAATATGCATTGTCTTTTTAATGTAAAATTGATTTCAGTGAAGTCCATAAAAATCGGGCCAGAGGAATAGTCACCAATTGCCAAAAGTTTTGATCAACGATGTCTTTCCAATAATGTATTCCTTTCCATGCATAAAAATCTTGAGAAAAAAATCTTTCTCAAAGACTGGGAGTGACATCTCCTTCCATTTTTATCTCATCGGTGAAGCATTGACCATATGTTGTCACACTCAGATTAATAATCTCCTGTTGCCCTTTCCTTATGGATACGGTTGTTTTAGGAGTGAAATGTGGACTTCTTGTAAATGTTCTCCCTCTTCGATCTCTCCCTTTTGATCTCTAGTCTTCCAGGGTGGCGCAACCTTTGTCTTATGTGTTCAGCGAATCTGGAGGTAGGGTTGTGAGAAAGAAAGCAGCGGAAGTCCAGGAAAGAACTAGAGGGGTAAAAAGTGGAATAACGGTGAATGAATGTACAGAATGCCATCATGGCCAGTCAGGGGGAACCCCCACAAAATGTATTATCCTAGTGCGGATGGGCTATTTGGACTATAGGATGTGAATGTATATAATTTATTAGGTGAAAACGGGAGATGACTTCGCTCCGCTTTCGTGATCCTAAGAAAGAAATCAATGTATGTATTTGTTAGTATAGTACACTATACAAAAAGAGGTATAAAACTCATTGTCTTCCCTTTCGGTAAAACTGCCCTCAGTGGACAAAGAAGATGAACCCTTTGTTTGATACGTAATGGAACTCGCAACCAGAGATCTTCTCCCAGTTGACTCTGTTGTAGTACAACTGACAAACCATTGAGAAATACATAAATAAATAGCTACTTACACGTTTCCCATAAGACAAACGGAGAAAATAGGGAAGAAGCCCAGCTTTTCTCTCTTCCAAATCTATGCCAGCTTGCTTAGAAGAAAGAAAACCAGGAAGGCTTTCGATATCTGTGCATTCTCGACCTTCTCTTGAAAACAGTTCTGCAATATTTTTTAGTAAGAGGAATGAATCATGAGAGCATCAGACTGCATACGTATTCCCATTCTACCACATATATGACCCAAGGTTATGGTGACCGTTACAGGAAAACGATGCAGGGGTTGGTGAAAATCTGTTTTAGGAGCTCTCAAGAAACGCCATGAGAGAATTACTTGCATGTCAGCAGCACACTAACAAACACAAGATAGTTGCTATCTGGGGAGCTGTGTTTCTTCCAGAATATCACAAATCCTTCATGCGTATTATTTTTGGACTCTTGGAATTTCTCTGAGCACATTTCTTCTCACTTTTTTGTCTCTTGCCCATTGCACTACATCTCGTATTTAAACGGAGCAAAATGGTTGTGCAGCCGTGTACCCTTTTCTTGACTGCGGACAAGCATTGCTTTCCTTTCTACAAGTCGGAAACTTTCATTTTCACCTTTCGACCTCTCTTTCTTGTAGACACAGTTCCTGTCTGTTTTGGCATGATTGCTTTCTGCAAAGAAATGCAAGAAGCAAACATACGATGTCAGTTGGTTATCCACAAAAATTTCGAGTTGCTGTCATTTCATTGCAGTCAGCCTTTTGTGCAAAGTGTGGCAACTGACACATCAAACCAATGAGAGTTATCGATGAAGCACCCTCCCCAAAAGCTAGGAAAAGATGGATAGACGCTTGAACATGTGCGTTCTTCCCCTTAACTTTGTAATACAATCTTGTACGCCTTTGGATAAGCGAATACATGCCAAAGCAAGAGGCATCTGCTGTACAAGTGGAAGCCCGGTCTAAACGGTTTACTTCAGGTTTATTTATTCCCAAGATTGAATCGGACAACATGTCTTAAAGACGGATTAAGATTGGCTTCTTTCGTTGCTACCTTCGTCCTCAGGAGAGAGTATTTTTCCCGGAGAAAATAGACAAGAGTGGATGGAAATCTTAGAAATCTTGGTTGTGCCTTTCCTTGACCAAGTCTGATACACACTTTCACCCTGTTTTATATAAACACATGTAGAAAATGCTCCAGAGAACCGCACAAAACATACGTACCTACGTACATTCTAACCACTAAAAATATACCTTAAACTCATTATAACCCTTGTACACCTTGTGCACAGCGTCATCACAAAAGCAACTATTATTGCAGGCGTACTCAAAAACCCTTCTCTGGGTCGGTAGAGTAAGTACATCGAGAAAGCGATAAAAACTCAGCCCCTTTTCCCACAGCAATTCACTCTGAATCTTGGGCATGTATTACTTTCTCTCTGTACAAAAAACTTGAAAAAATAACTGATCCCATCTTTTCCTTTGCACTCTCTGAGTTAGGTGTCCACTAGGAGAGGCTGCTTCCTCTTTGGGAATACTCCTTGGATTGTTGGAAGATTGAGAATATCATTTAACCAGAAAACTGGAATAGAATGCATCTCTCTTCAACACGTGCACCAAACACACTTCGCTTGCATGAGCATTACAATCCAACTTTGTCAGCTTCATTGCGCCTTCTTCGGGAAAAGGTACGGGGAAAAACGAAGGGTAAATTCACTTTCGGCTTCCTTCTCCATAATTCAATTTAATCCGGCTAGATGAAAGATTAATCTTGGACGGAGCTGTGTGAGCACTTGCATTCTTATTGCTTCATTCATTCTGGATGTTCGGTTTAGATGAATTCTCTTCGTTTTCATTTCCCCCTTTCTCATCTGTTGGGAGTTTGGGAGCAGCGTGGAGCCATACTAAACGCGCAGTGAATATCGTGACCAACCTCACTCACTTCAGTCTCTCTCTCTCTCTCTCTCTAGTCTCTTCCTGTAAATTGAGTATAGAGATGGTCTCTTTATTAGACTCTTAATGTGTAAAAAAGCCGATTGCGGTTACAGCGAAGTGGAGAAAGTGGTGGAACAAAAGGTTACTGAATAAAAGTTTTTTTCTAAATTAACAGAAGCAGTAGTAAAACTAGCCTATATAAGTATTATATCGAAGTAACGCATATCTATCAGGAACTCTTAACGTTTGTAATGATTATTCTATGTGCACTGTAAAAAATTAATGGGTAATCATGTAAGGATCTCTTCAAAGCGTTGTTTTCCGGTTGTTCTCGTTTTGACCCCGTAACGCTCTTGGTAGTGGCTTTGATATAAGATGTAGTTGTGCACCTCATTGGGAAGCTTGAGTCGTTCAAGAAAATCATGAATTTCCTTTCGATCCACTTCTCCATTGAGAATACCTACATATTATAGACCGCATTATTTGGCACGATTTGCAGATATGGTTGAAGTTACACGTGTAAAATCGTAGAGAAAGCGTAAGTTGCTTTTGATAGACTTGGCAAATTCAAAACCGACTAACTATTGATTCTCATGGCTAATGATGACCAGACTACTTCCCGCTCTGTGGTTAGGCCAATCCAGTCGAGTAAATGCAAGTGCCATTGCAAGGTGTGCTTTTGAGCAAAACTTTTGGCGAAAATGTTCATCATATCGGTTAGACAAATCGATAAAACTAATTAAAATGCAAACGATTTAAACACTAAGTCGTTTTAGTTTGCTACTCACTGTTCAGCTGGCCATAATTTGTGACACTTCCATATCTTTGTGCGGACAATACGTGGCCACGGATTTTCTGCCATTAAATTTATTTCTTCGTACTGCTGTCGCTCTTGGCGTGATATGGTGGCTACAACTTCTTGCTGCTTATTGTGGTAGAATATCACCGAAGGATGCTAACAATATAGAAAATGTGTGAGTCGCGTAGTCAAGAATGTCTTTTATTTTCTGCTTTACCTAAATACGATTATCTATATTGATTGTACCTTTTTGATTGATTGTAATGATTTGTACCTTTTTGGTGTGCAAAGTGTAATCATGACCATTCCAAAAGTGCACAAGAAGCTCTTTATAACTTATCAAGCTTGAGTCGAACTCCACGTCAACGACGGCCAAGTGAGTACCTCTGTTGGCAATAAAGTAAAACATTGTATGCATACCCATAATATATATTACTATACACTCTGTGAGGTTTTCCATTGTGTTAATTTCCACCTATTATAAAACGTGGGGTGCTTAGAATAACCTCCAGCGTATCCTATCTAAAAGAAGCAGTCGGGTTTGTAGTAGGCATATTTAATCAAAAGCAAATTGGCATCGATCGGATCTTGATACATATTCACATCATCGTTAGCGATTTTACCCTTGTTCGTATTACCCCAGGCACAATTCCAAGACGCGATTCAGCTCCTACATAAAAGACAAGGGGTTGGAAGTTGACTTTTTATAATACCTGTAGTTAACAACTGTACTAGTGGAAATAACACTTACGCGTAAAGTGACCCATAGCAAAAGTTGCAATTTTTCCCTTCTTACGGTTGTACTTCCGGTCGTACTCGTTTGCCGCTGGTGGTGGACCAGCGCCTTCCTGTTGTCATGAATTGTGTTTTGGTTATAATGCAAATAGTAGTCAAAGTGTAAATCTAATTTGCTCACATTCCAGTCCTCGTTATAATAATTGGATGACCATCCCATGAGATTCCAAGGGAGTATCCAGTTGAACTGTCGCCACTGGATTGATGCAAGTACACAAAAAATATTTCCCATTGTAGCCTATATTGCTTTCAATTGCACTTTTCCCCGTCGACAATTGTAAAGCTGCCGTTGAATGAATCTATTGTGCACCGCACACTGACATTCATTTCTCCGCCTGCAAAAGCTGTAAATCCGAGGTAAGTCTCCAAATCACTGGTTGTAGCAGGAATAGGATTCTTTGACTGAAATTATTAGGAACTGACAGGAACGCCTTTTCTATATTTAGTAGGTAGCTGATTGTCCGCTGTAGTCAATTGTTACATTAGAAACATGTATATATATGAAATGGTGTAATGAAAGTCCGTAATATACCGAAGACTCTTGGGCGAAGAGTTTGGCAAAGTACAGATTAATGGTGTGGCCATTAATAAAATAAAAGTATTCAAAGTGGTATTTCGAATTATAAATGTTTTATTGTTTATTTAAACCCCAATTGAAAGGTGAGTACATTGAAAACATACAAAAGTTTGAAGAGCTTGAGGAAGAATAGATATTGAAATCGTGGAAAATGCACTCTGTGAATGCGGTATGTTGCTTTTAGTAGCATTTCCTTAAAGTTTTGCGGTAGTGCTGCTAGAAGATCCAGTGGAAGGGGTCGAAGAAATCACAGCAGGGTTGGAGCCTTCATGTTCTACAACTGGAAGAATTTGCGCTACCGGGTTTTGCTGATTTCCCTCGGATGGAACTGGAAGGATTTGGGCAGCTGGTTTATCCGAATTGCTTGTGGACTCAACGGGATTGGCAGAAGCTGTGTTATTGTTGCAGGTCATAAGAATGACAATTCCAACGAGAACCATAACCTACGATTTGTCCAACAGAATTATTACTTTCGGGACAACGCCAAAATGGCAGGCCGGATTTTATATGAGCAAAAATGTGAAAATAAATTCAGGTCGCCTTACCGCCTTCATCTTGAAATGTTTGGTAAACTGTAGCTCTTCCCGTAAGTCTTAAAAAATATTAAAGTTGAATGCTCGAAATGACTTCCAGTTTCAAAGTGATGGTTTTGAGAACTGAAAATGCTTTTATATTGTTCGCTAATCTATAGGCTACGTTCCGTTTTTTCCGGGTGAACACTGGAAGTGGATGTGTGGCACACTATTAATTAGACTGATAGCGTTAATTAATGCCAATCAACCGTTAAGGAGTGGTCATGTTAAATGTTAAATCAAAGACTCAGACTGTCACTGATATGAACTCAAGTTCAAGATTAATTTGTGTGCAACAATGCCAATAAAATGCAACATTTTCGATGAAAATAAGCTTGGTTTACGAGCATTGAGATGCATTTGCTAATGAAATGTTCAAACTTGACCTCAGCATGACTAGAGCCAAGTTATATTAAAATTGAAAAAGTTACAACAGCGAAATTTACCACTTGTAAAGAAAAATGACATACAATCCAAAAGTGACACCATGTCCATGCATGCACCTCATCCATCTTAGAATTTCTGGTAAATATATTTTGCTACATTTGTACAATTCACAACCCAACTCCATAGTTCAGTGGGTATTTCATGTAACACTGATTAACTGAAGAGTGATAATTTGCCATTTTCAAGGTTCTTTCCTAAAATAGAGGTCATAATAATCTATTCAGCATACAGAAAACCACTGCACCACATCGCCACATTCACCGGCAGCAGCTCCAAGGGCAATTTCACGTGATTCTTTGCTGTCCATGATGTTCACACTTTGGCTAATATTTTCCTGGCTAACATCGCCACTCATGTCCTCTACAGAGTCTTCGATTTTGCAATGGATCATGTTGGACTGACTAGAAGTGGTTTCTTGATGATTCAAGTTCGCATTCACATCTTCGGCAGTGACAACCAAATTAGCTGACTGCTGCAACTGCATATTGGCGTACACGAGGTTTGCCCGTCTTTCTGCAAATTTGGCCACTAACTCATCTTGAACTTCATTTGACTCACCTTGGTCATAGGAAAGGTTGGGTGGTTTGTAGCTACACGTATATTTAATAGTGGAAAGTTAGAAGTGTTTTTCCAGTCATTATTCCTGTGCACTGTTTAGCAAGGCCGAACTCACGTTGGAAATTCTGGTCCACAAAGTTGGAAGATGCAATTATGACAAGGTCCCATGCTGAATGGGTTTCTCTTGCCAGAATATTTGTCGGTCACTCTCTCGTTCGTGGTCATTCCGATGCACACCAAGTATATGTGAAACACGAGAAGACCGCCGACAGGAATCAGTGCAGTAACACTTATGACAAGGATAACCGTTCTGTAAACCACATCGACTTGAAATCAGAAAAAAGGTAGTTAATCACAAACGCTCTTTACTTCAAATGTTAAACAATGACTCTCACGCAACAATTCTTGAGATATCCCAATCATTGTCAACTCGTAAAACGTTGTGCGACAAGCACAGGACCAAAACGATCAAAGTGTGAGCGGTAAGACAAGCAAGAAATGCGAAGAAAAACCGATAATTTCTCCGGCCAACACAATTGTTTAGCTAATTTTTTTTTAAAAAAACACACATTTGCACGAATATTTGCAAAATTGAGAGGTTGCGAGTCAAGAATGCATAAAATAAGAGGGAAATTGATGATTCCTTACCCACGGACAATGATGATCGAATGTCTGTGACGAAAATACAAAAAAGGTTTTTCACAGTTGTCAACAATTTCAATTATAGCATGTGGAAACTGTTATACTCCAAACAAGAATCAGGTAGGATTATACATTACATCGACGCAATTATTGCATTGTCTGCAATGGACTGTCCGTGGCATTCTGTAGTAGTGACAGGTACGACAAAGTGTTAACCGAAAATTCAATTCTCTCACCAGCAGAGTGGCTGGATGCTCCCTCACGTAGCGATAGTCGTATTCGCCTGTGAATCAAAAATTGTCGGATTAAATCTACAACGAGTGCAAAATCCTTAAAAAACGGCATTTTGAAGTGGGGGAATATATGTACCTTTCGGCAGTATACCAGGATCCATACATGACGCATATAAAAAATTAACAATCGTGAAAATGGTTGTGAAACCGAGGCACGCAACTGCAGAAGCGTATATCTCAACTGGAAAGTTGGTAATAAACCAGGGACACCTAAAGCAGTTCATGTAAATTTTAAACTTTTCAATGGGCAACTCGATTTTTTAAAAATCAGTCAATATCGTCACTTTCCAATACTCACACAAACAGCCAAACTAAAGTTGTGCAGATACTGAACACCAAAACTGTGACGACTACGGGACCGATTCTCGATGCGCACTCAAGGAATGTCTCGTCGGGTTCTTCTGACGTTGTTTGGTTATTACGAACGACAAAGTTGCTCACATCACTGTCTCCCATATTGTGGAATGTGGTTATTGAATTTCGTCAGATTGAAGTTTTGTAGATTTTGAAAAAATATCAGAAGAAAATTAATGATTCTTTCATGAACCAGTTTACTTCGAACGGATACATCTTCAAGTTACTCATCCATAGGAACCTTTTGTAAGTAACGGTGACCTTTTCAGCTTTTCAGGTCTTTAGAATTTGGATAACACCATATTATGCCCTACTAGATAAGTTTTGTTCTATATGTGTACGCTATGAGACAAGTCCAGTTTTCATAATACTTTTATTCGATTCGTGAATTTAGAGAAGTGAAACAATACCGTTGACGAAATTTGCTAATTTTTCCCAAAAGATTACCGTTTTAAAGAATTTCCAGGAAGTTTGATTGTGGAAATACTGCTGCCAAAATAAAAATGACTGGTTTCTGAAAGTGAATGATTATTTCCAGTCATGCTCCTGGTATCTTCCACGAGGCGAGTTATATGGATCTTTGGATTTGCGATTTCTTGACTGCCACATTCTAGCAAACGCCCGCTTCCGCCTCCTATGATCTCGTTTGTTGCCTCGTCTCTCCTCCTCGTCAGAAGCGCCCAGAGGGGCATTTGGGTCCATGTTGTCGCAATCGCTCAAATCAAGCCTCAGAACCTCATTACCGTTAATTGTATCACGCTTTCCGAGGTACTTCTCATTGCTTATGCTAGCTTGAGAAGCATCCCCAACTCCAGTTTGACTGCTGTGGACTGAAGCTGAGCCGGACATTGGGGGCTTGGGACAGTTTCCAAGAGCCTCTTCCTGCTTCTTTCTTTTGTAGAATTGGATGTAGTTTGAGATCAAGAATATCTCGTACACCCGGAAGGGAACTGCTGCGGAAAATGCAATCAATTCTGTGTTCGTCATGTAGATCGATGTCAATATCACTTGAGCCAGGCACATGGCAAACAGCAGTGACATTGCTGATCGAAGCGATTTCCAACTTTTCTGTTTGCAATAAAACAATTATTACTGTTTTTTTTATTTGCGAGCAGCTTCACTTTCAAACGCAGTTGAAATTTAAACTTTAAATATACACGTGTCTCACATAAATAGTTCCAATTGGCATTAAAAATGAAACGATTAGACCGATCAGACATGTTGCCAGCAAGCCGACAAACCCGACCCCTTGAAAATCAAAGTTGATCCGTCAATCACTATAAGGCTTGGATTTGTTGACGTATTTATATGTGACAGGACTTATTTACTGTTTTTCTGCAAAAATACGACTCGGCCACGCTTTTCATCTTGTTCCTGTACTGCTTTAGGACTCCACACATCCTGATCATTTCCTGCAGCGTAAAAGTTGAGAGCGCTTTGTATATAAAGTATACCATAAAGCAGACCTAGCAAGTTTCCGGTCTAGAACACAAATCAAGTTAAACTTGTCATTTTATTATAATGTGAGTAGCAGACGACAATTTCAATTTAAAGAATGGGCTGTACCAATTCAATAAATGAAGCAGTCGCTATCATGCATGAGCCTTTGACTGAGCTCGTACAACTGCAGGAGATGGAGAGAGCTTTGAATTTGAAGTTGCCTGCTGAGGGTGCTTCGTCCCGGCGTCTCAAGAAGAAGGTCCACTTCCGTCGACGCTTTTGGGAAGGGCAGTCAGAATTGTCAACTGCGGTCAATTCTTGAGCTGCTTCTTGTGGCTGGGAGGCCTCCGCATCCAGCGACATTGATGCGAGTGAGGAAGCCATAAAAGCTCCCCAACAAATTTATACAGCTCAGATAAACTTTAGATAAAAATTCGGATTAACAATGTCCCCACCCACCATGGAGTGCATTACAAGTCGGGGGAGATGCTACTTGCCGAAGAATTATTGTGTTCCCTGCTTGTAGAGCGTTTCGTATTTCGTAGTGCGAGAGAATGTACTTTTAAATGCACAAAGTATCCATATCGACCCGTTCTGAAGCGATCCAAGGGTCAAGTGACATAAACCAAGAGATTTCTAAGGTATTGGTGGTGGTGGCGCTGGTGGTAAACCTAGGTCTCTGGATCGCATAAACCAGCGCCAACACCACCAATACCTTAGAAACCTCTTACGGATGGATATCTGTGTATTGTGCACAGGCTATTAGTCACAGTAGTCCTTCATCATAAACGTCGATGAAGAGCAGTTTCAACGAGTTTCTGCAACTTCCAAAGCATTCGTGTCAACCCTTGGAGGAAGGAAGATCTTATGATTATGTGTTCTGTGCGTCAACCGCAATTAGTATAATTGTACCATCGTACGTATTTTACATAATTATACATTATGTTTTTTGCGTCAACCAAACCCAGATGCAAATTCTCGTCTGGCTAAATCTCCGGGAATTTGATCGGTTGGGGGTTGTTCATGTCACAGTCGCGAAAACTTGCGAAAACTATCACAGGTTCTCGTGTTTCATTTATGTAGCCAGTCCTCCGTTCCAGGGGATTTATGTAGTTCAGAGATAATCAACTGGGAGTCTATATTATTTTATTTTGGCCGAACATGTCTCCGCAATGATTACGCATTTTAAAATCCATACCAATCAAAAGTAAGCGCAACACATGCGTGACACATTTACTACTGTGTTCTACCAATTTACCACGATATACTGAAACGAGTAGAAGAATTATCAGGGAACATTATGTGCAAGCATGAAAAATTGAAGTACATACATGACTTTAAATAAATGCATTTATAAAGTACATACATTGTTTGTTCTTCAAATAACCAGCTCTCTCTGCAGTTTCTAATTGTCTGCCGTTGGAGGTTAGGTCCTTCGGGTAAAGGATAAACAACTATCAAACACTTTTGCGCTGGAAAGCTATACGAGAATGCATACTTCATAGTCTAGCATGGATGAATTTCCTGTTTACTGAACATATTCATACTAGCGAATACCCGTGCGGTTTGATAATATCCCGCTTCTCTTCTAACTTAATTACAAGTGAACTGAAAATCAATTCTTGACAGCAAACATGCCGAGCGGCAAAGCATCCAACTACAATCTCAATGCGCTAGTAAAGTAGTTGGATTAAGATGTAGTAACGTAACTGCTACACATGGAGCATAAATATGACTTAAGAAAATCCGAGATTTACTCATGTTCGCAATTTAAATTTAACCTTCACACAGAGTTACTATTTGTGTGCTATACGGACTGCTGCCACTGCTGTGCAATACATCAAATATAATTCATTAATGACCTTTCACATCACTTTGAGTAAATCCACACATGTGAATAATTAGTTGATTGATTCTGTACACGATCAATGTGTACTCATCAAATGAGTCTCCACGGAGTATCCGGAGGTGTCGTGTGGCCTTCGTAAAACTAGTTAAAACAGCAAACAGATAGATGCAAACAAAGCAGTCTAATGAATGATTATGGTGAAGATCGTGGACACATGTATACAGGATTTTATTCAAGTATTTTATTCATGTTCTAGTATTACTCGATTGCTGAATGGAATTCCGCTGTTAAATTAATTAGAGGAGGTTTGAAAAGCAACTGCTTAAAAACAAGCATGCAAAGATGTAAGATTATCAACCAGAATCAGAGAATGAATAGTGTTTAATGATGTGTCCAAGAATGGAATGCTATTACTAAAAGTGAAGTTTAAAAAGCGAAGGATTCTACATGCATAACTTAAAAATTGCTATACTAATTCATTTGTAACACTCATAGCTGATAGTAAGCACAAACGGGTCAATTTGAAAAGAAAAAATAATAATGATTGTTTTAATTAGCATTTTTACATTTGCATAAACTAAGGTGCATGTATTATATGCACTTTTTTAATCATTGTTGCGTTTGATTACCTCACACAACATCCTCGTTTTTATTTCACTTCTTGCTGTATTAATGGGCATCCTTAATTTTAGTCAGTGTTTTACATGACGTTGATATATGATTTAGAGTAAGAAAATTTAAAAAAACTGTAGCTCATTTTACGAATCAGATACACGATGGATACAGGAGGCGTGAGAAACGCACGCTTAGTTTACTGGCAACTTCTAACATTAGTTTACAACTGTAACATCCACATGCGTGAAAACCAACTTGCTCTGCTGAACCGACTGAAAGCAACAAGCCAGGCGCTCTATAAAACTGCGATAACAAGGATTGACTTTTAAATGCAAACAAAAAATTTGGCAAGTGCTCGTCTGCAGTTTTCAAATAAGTGCGTGTAATTTCAATTCTCAGATTTCAAACAAACCAAGAAACCTCCAGCAATAAAAGTTTTGATTACGTCGACTAGCGCACTGATTAACTGACAATGAGTCGGCGCAGAGTTGTTTAACAGCTAAAAAAGAGTAGAGTCTTTCATACAGATATATACGTAGTCATAAAGTAATTTTATACTCTTTGCAGGTTAGTTTAAAAAGTTCTCAAAAATAAATAATTATTGTGGCATAACACAACATGCTTTTGTCACTGGACCGTTGACAAAGATATATTGCTAAAATGTAATGTGCAAACATTGCGTACCACGCTTATATTATTTTTGAAAATATAACACGTAAATGGCCGAAGGCCAAGTACACAACCCAAAGCTGAAGGCTAGGTTAAATAATTAGTAGCACAATAAAAAATGGAGTTTGCAACTCGGGCTTCTGTAATTGTAATAAATGTAAAACTGTATACCTGCAGAACGTACCTGCAGCGTGTAAACGTTGTAAGGAAGCACATTTTGATCGTGAAATTATGAAAACGGTTGTGTATAAAAAACCGCACAAGGAAAGGCATCACGTTCACAGCGTTGCAAGTTGGTAAGCATCCTGCAGAATTTTAAGGCTCTCCTTTTTAAGGTTTGCAGTGAACCTTCAAAACATTTTTGTATGCCTACTCACGGAGGAATTATCTATTAAATGGTTTCCTGTGAGAGCCAGGTCATTAAAAGTGTGAATGACTGGGATTTTTTGATGATGTGCCAGGAATTTAGATGAAATTTCATAATCGTAAAATGAAAAAATTATAATTTCATTCTTCAAAGTAAATACTCAATGAAAATACGTTTCACAGGTTTTGCGCCCACTTTGCACGAGCTGCATGCTTGTTCTTATCTTGAAACTACGTTTAAGGCCAACTAATAACTGTCGACTATTGTAATCATCAACGGCAAGAGCTAAATCAATTTTGATACAAGAAGGCAAGGATCGGCTTTTTCTTAGATGGGATATGAAGCTTTCATAATGACGATCTAGCTAATTAGGATTCACATCCAAATCTCCAATCATAATTTACGTTTTACATACCTACACAAATGCTGACGTCAATACTAGCGATTGATTCTTCGCGTGTTTCATTCTTATTATCCATTATCCACACGTCAAAGATTATAAATTTAAGATACCCTACTCCATGGAGTCATTAGTTTTTGGTTGAGTCACAAATCACAAATAAAGGTGTTTAGTGTTTAGGAAAAAAGATAAAACTCATTGTAAGTGTGAGCACATATGAATATTAAGGGTAGAGCAAAAGTAATGTGTTTGTGTGACTGTTTGCACACTTCTCAATTTTCCTTAATGTCTTACATCCTTCCTTCCAAACTCTCAATTACATATATCTTCTGTGTATGTAATACTCTTGATTTTCTATCCTTGGATAATGTGGTATACGCGCACACACCTACTACATGCTACAAGCTCGTAGAAGCACACAAATTTGATTGTGCCGCAGATTATTGTTCGTCAATTTCGTCATCAGCACAATTTTACGTATTTTCTTGCTATAGGTACAATATTATGTGCAGAGGTCATAAAGATAAACCGCACACACTCTGTACTCAAGATTTGCACCTTTTTTGTCTATACCTCAACCACTCATTGTTGTAGTGTAACTTCATTATGCGTTAGGTCTCCATTTATGTAATCATAATCATTGCTTTAGCCTTAGTGCGTATTTCAAAGGTGAGCCGTTGTGCATTATGGTGTTTAAAAATTATTCCTCTCTCACTCACACCAGTTAATGCATTTCGCCAAGAACCTTATCCTTTTGGACAAGCTTCAAACTTCAGTTGAGTTTTAGACGCACTCCAAATCGTGATATGATGAGCCCCACTCCCCTGTGGACTTTTGATGTGATATCCCCGTTTAAAATTATCCCCTGTTATGTTAGTGAACATCTAGATTCGCGTTTCGAACAAGTGAACTTTCTGTACTTGCCAAGAGCGTAAACTGAAAAACACAGTGCCTTCGACGAGAGTGCTCTCGTAAAAATTATTAAAAATTAAACGTGAGTGTGTGCGCTACTAATTGTGATTGTTTTATTAGTAATACGTATAATAAATGAAAGTGGATGTAGCTACGTACAAAAATTAAGTAATGTATCAAGCAAGATAATCGAGGAGAGAAGTAACTCGTTTTGTTTGCCTAAAATCCATTTAAAATTGGAGTAAACCAGAGTGAGCATGTAGAGTAGACGCAAACATAACTCGCAGCACGAACATGCCTATTATGCACATCATAAGAGTGTTTATGTGCTTTAGTTTTAGCATCATAAGCACATGAAGAACAAGCGCACGTTGAAACAGAGATTTTTGTATTTTTTTAGACATTTTTCAGTATGAACCAATTAAAAGACTGCCCCTAACACGCTCTTGCTCGCCATCCGTGACCTGACAAAGTTGAAACTGAAAGTGAAATCCTTTCGTTTTCGTTTCTCTCTCGTTCAGCAGAACAGCATTACGATCGCTGTTATTATGACTAAATTTCAGCGTAAATTACAATTATTCCACGTTTTAATGCCGTTGGTACGCTGCATTACTAGAGACACAATGTGAATATTCATCATCGCATTTCGTATACTTATTTTTAATCTTTCAAATACACACGCATACCGCCACATGTGCACATTGGTATGTGTAAGTATGTACATCTAATCACACAAGAGTTTGGGCTTCCTTTAATAGTAATATGGGAATTGTGGGTGCTCCCAGTTTCAAACTTTGAGCAGTATGTGAAACGACGTTTGATTGAGTTATACTGTGCACCTTTTTCGAGCTCGTCTCACTTCAACTGTGTGATTTGCAAAGTGCAACGAAAGCAAAAGCGTTTTGCTGTAAATAAAAAAAATATGGAGGCACTCCTGCGAAATGTGATTAAAGAGCTTGGCAAAAGCAAATAGGACATGTATACATGAGTGACCGTTCTCGCTGGTTCTCTAAAGCGTTATTTCCGGTTACTTGTTGTCACTGTCCTTCATTGAGTTTTTTGTGTGCTCTCGATTTTATTGTGAAAAATATTCTGCGAGTGTCAGTTAATATGCAGATTTGCATACGAAAGCTTTCGGCTCACGAGAGCCTGCTGCTGTGGAGTTTTGTGACGCTTAAGAATCCCTGAACAAAGGAATTGAAATACTGCTCCCTGGAATGTGACCATTTTGTGCAAATTGCAGAAATATGCAAGTGGAAGAAGTTTAGCTCGATAATTTAACGACTCTTTTGGGAAGTGATTGAAATTCTTCAAAAAGTTGCCACAATGCCGATGATGATCGTGTGTGACAAGTTGGCCTACGTTCCAGGTCAAATTGTCACGGGTCAAGTTGTGATTATCAGTAGATCTCCCCAGAAAGTCAAAGGTAAAGCACCAAAATTTTAGTGTCTCAAATACGACTGCACAAGATTCTTCAATTGTAAAAACAAAGGTTTGCCGTTTTCGTGAACACAGGTCTGACCATGAGATTCATAGGTCGTTCCAGCAAACTTCTGGGAGAGATTGAGGGCACGAAACGCTACAAGAAGGAGGTGTACTTTGACGAGAAGATTGACATTTTTGGACATGGTATGAAATTATCATTTTTTAGGATATAAAATACAGTTGCTGCATATCGCTTTTGTTATTCAAGTATGATATACTAGCGCACAAAAGCTTTACTCCAAACTTTGACAATCACGTAGATGGCTCCAGTACCCAACTCCGGGTTGGTGAGACACTGTACCCATTCACGTAAAACAAAGGTTTGCCGTTTTCGTGAACACAGGTCTGACCATGAGATTCATAGGTCGTTCCAGCAAACTTCTTGGAGAGATTGAGGGCACGAAACGCTACAAGAAGGAGGTGTACTTTGACGAGAAGATTGACATTTTTGGACATGGTATGAAATGGTCATTTTTTAGGATACAAAATACTGCTGCTGCATATGGCTTTTGTTATTCAAGTGTGATATACTAGCGCACAAAAGCTTTACTCCAAACTTTGACAATCACGTAGATGGCTCCAGTACCCAACTCCGGGTTGGTGAGACACTGTACCCATTCACGTTCCCACTGCCACCTGGACTTCCCTCGTCCTTTGAGTGGCCGGAAGGAAATGTCCTCTACTTTGTGGAAGCAAAGTTGACCCGTGCCAGTTGGAAAGATAAGCGAGTATCATCGCGTATTCAGGTGGAAGGGGTGTTTGACCTGAATATGGATCCGATGGCGGTGAATCCCATTGAAGTGAAGAAGCAGAAGTACGTGAAGCATTTGCTGTCGAAGAGCGGACCTTATGGATTTACATTTAAGTGCAGTAGGAGTGGGTTTGTCCTAGGTCACTCCTTGCCATTTTCGGTGGAAATACGCAATTTGTCCAAAGTCAACTCTAGAAAACTCCGAATTTCATTATTACAGGTTCTGCAAGCCTCAGCAGACTTTTGTATCACAAATCTGTTGTCACTGTAATACTGACGAGTTGCTTATTTTTGCAGGAGGTTAAGGTAGGCGATGTCAAGTCAGTTGCAACGCTTGTTGAGCAAATGAAAGGGCCTGCGGTCGTTGCAGGAGAAATTTTAACGTGGGAAGCGAGACTAAAAGTTCCCGGAGGCATTCCGCCGACAAACCTGGGAAACGTACTGAACTACCCCATGGTTGTCCCTGTGCTTTACTTTCTTCACGTAAGTGCACGTACAATGCCAAGTCTGCTCGCATTAATGGAATCCAAGCCTTTAATGGAAATCATCGCATTTATGAACCAGGTGCAACTCAGCCTGAAGAATTGTCGTGAAGAACCCATCTGCATCAAGATCCCCGTAACAGTTGGAACAATATCATTGCAAAGGCAGCGAGCTTTGTCTGTACCGTCTTTGGAGGACTCTGTCAGTCCTGCGTATCCTTTCGCTAACAATGGGCATCGCATCGACTGTCCGATGAGTCAGCTAATTCTTCCCAGTGCAGCCATCTCAACGTCCCAGTTCAGTCCACACCTTGTGTCCACCACGAGTTTAGCTCATGCCCCAGTGAGTCGAGGTGGGAGTAGCTTGTACCCTCATCACACCATCGCACGAAGTAACCGAGCTCCACCTGTGCAAATCCTGGGACCTGTGAGGCAATACGAATACTACTTTGAATACGATGATCAGTCGACTGGAACAACAAGAAGTGTGACAACCAGAGGTGACTCGTTGTATCCGAGGAGAAGGAACAATCCAGTAATTAGCCGCTTTGGACGCCATTACATTCCCTATTCCGCCCATTCATATCCTATTACAGAATCGCGTAAGTTTTTTAAATGAGCTCATTTGAAATTCATCAGTCTTTTGCTTCTTCCATAAGTAACTCGCGCATTTAATTACGCCTATTAGCACCTCCATCCTACGAGGAAATATTTACTCGCGAGCGGACCTCGGTCGCATCTGGTAGCGCCTTACTTCACAGTGTCAATGAGAATAGCCATTACGAGCAGAGAGTGATTAGTGCACCCACTCCAAGTCAGGAAGTAATTCACCACAGAGCTTCTTCTCAAGAGTCGTCGTCAAATGAGGAGGAGGAGGACAGTTCATCCTTGGTCTTGCCACTGACCGCTAATGACGATAATCACGGCAACTCAAGTGGAAGCGTCACTCCGTCCAGTTGTGACACGGAGTCAGATGCCAGCAGCGTTGCCAGCGTTAATGACGATTTTCTTAGCGGCTCTGACGAGAGTTCTGAGGAGTTGAAGTGTCATGATGATGTGACCAACGTCACAAATTTTCAACAAGAGCTTAGAAACGACGAGCCCTGTCCCTGTGACAAAGTCAGCGTTCATAAACACAATGGGAATAACATTCAAGGCACTTGCCGTGTCAATAATGACGCTTATCACCGCAGCGGAAGGAATACGAGTGCAAATGTTATTTGTGATAGTGAAGATGACATTTAGTGATTTAGTAAAGTGTTTTTATCCTCTCCTCGTTGGAGCGTTAAAAAAATCTTACTTGTGTAGGTTTCAGACCACCTCTTTTCAGCAAGCGTATCTTGAAGATAACTTTAAAGTTATTAGATGATAATATACATATAATATTATACATACATTGTATAGTAACATAAATATATATTCAAACTATGTTTGCATGCATGAATATTCATGAATGTAAATTGTCTTGTAATCGCTATCTTCCTCCTTTTCGCAATGCAAGTCAAGTAGTCAAAGAAAAGTCTGGCTCACACAAAATGAGAGGTGCGGCAGGCGTTATGTACAATGTACAATGCGTAATAATATGCAATTCAGTAATACCAAAGCTTAACCTTGCTCAATCCAGTTGGATTGTGCGCGTGGGTATAAATATAAATTTTTTTAGAGCTTCACCGCAACACTGATTTTAAAGAGTCACTCACGACGATCGTAATTAATGATAATCGTTGAGGCAAGGTCAATTTTGCTTGAATAAATATTTTCTCATTTACTGTTGTTGACGACAATCATCGTACAGCGTTTTTCGTAAGTTTCTCTCGCGGGCATGTGTGTCATCCTTTTTTCGTCGAACACAATGACTTGCGGTTAATGAATTAAAACAGTGATGGATGTACATTTGTTGAATGCCTATTCGTCGGAGCCTTTGTGTAACCCTTTTGAACATTGTACTTTGGCATTCGAATAACTACGCACAGATAATACTGTATACCTATAAACTGTGATTTATTTGTAAGATCAGATGCAAAAGAAGGGGAAAGTACAACTTGAGTTTCAAATCTCGAGTCTCTAAACCGTCAAGCAACAATACGTTCATTTGTTTTGAAATTTTTCAATGATGTGTCTGAATTAGAATGTGCAAATCACACATGTACATCATGGCACAAGCACTTTGAACGCAGGGTGCAACAAATAGACATTTTTATGAGTGGCTGAAATTAAGCCGTGCGCTTCTCAAAAAGGTTTTCTCCCAACATTGGTGTACCTAGGTTTAGTAACTTGAACAAGATTACAACAACACTGCTACGGTACAGTGTATTATACTATTTATAGGTTCGACTATTGAAATCATGGTGTGAACTTCACCTTGAAGTAAGAAAGTGGTTTTTGTAACAAAATCAAACTTTCGCTTTCTTTAATTACCTCTTATTTGATTTGAGTTACTACTTTTATTACTCCAAAGTCTGGCTACAGTATTAGGGAAATTTTTCGAGAATCGATCACATCAAATATTTGCAATGTAGGTGTACTCTTTGGGAGGAACAAACTAGAATGTTGTGTAGTCAGTGACGTTGATCTTAATTACACAACTGCATACTTCATGTTGTATGCTTTCAAGCAATCCGACCATTTTGCAATTTGCAATGCATTTTATGCAAATGTATGATTAGTAAACGATCAACTATCAAGAGGAGATGCAATCGGATGTACGATTATAATAAATTAAACTAAACTTTTATGACCAAAATCGCGTAACGAGGAAAACTACGTGCTATCTGCAACACAGTTATACAAGTGAAATGGATTACTGATTTAAATCATTGCTCTGGTTATGTATAATATGTAAATATATCTGGGTCTCAGGTAATCGAATATCATCTGAAAAGGATGAAAAGACAAAAGCTACACTTGGACAAATACATCATATGCTTACATCCACTTTTTGCGCAACAATTGGAGCGACTAGGCCGGGTTGTTATGCATGAGACTCAACTTCCTGTCGTACAGTTCAGAGGAGTCGATGATGAAGCCCATATTGCACTTAATGTTCTCAGGTGTTTGTATATGAATGAATATATGCATTCTTCTAAATGTATACAATTTTATCTATGACATTTTGGAAAGCTTTTGCATATTTGCGCATACCAATTACAACTTGTACAGTACTCAAACTTCCTCAACGAGTGTCTGCTATTCTTAGGTCTTCCTACAAGTTACATCCAACCACAAGTTCCTACAAGTTAAAAAGTGACCGTTATATAATGTCTAGGCAGTTACTATGTCTGTACATGTCCACAATGTACAAATCTTTGGTTTCATATAATGGAATTCCCCAAATTCATCAATCTATCATTGCATATCAGCTTAATGTGGAATCAAACGCTGTATTGTCTCATTGTTTTAAATAGTAACTTGAGTTGACATTATAGAGGTTAAAATACTAATGTCCCCTTTACAGATTTGACGATGCTCGTTCAAGCACTTTGGGAATTTGAAAGAGGTACATTTAGATAATATGCACATTATTGCGCGCATTATAACCAAACCAACCACTGCCATTTTATTGTTTGCACATGTTACAAAAGTAGAACCTGCATATAATTTGCTTGCAGGTGTAGTTATGATGAGTAAACAAAGACAATGTACGAACAAGAGAAATATCAATAAATGTGATGATACAACAGTAAAAATGTGGATTTAGACAAGAACTACCCTGGAAGTCAAACTGGAAATTAAGATGCAAAATTCATTATAGAAGCATGTCAGCTCAATATCTTTCCGAAGTCGGGATTTACTACTAACCTTAGCCGCACCCGCTTTATTAAGCTGTCATGTCATTTCGGAAGGAATCGGAAAGTACATAACATTGTTACTGACATGACAGTATCATACCCAGCTATTGAAGATAAGCAAAAGGTTGTTAAAGGAAATCATTTATTTGTCTACCTTAGTTTAAATTGTTGTCACCAAAACCTGGGCGTGCTTCTAGTTTATCACTACGCCCCTTTGCAATAAACGCCCTACGCATTTCAAAAACTGGGAAGTTAGTTATAAAACATTTAAGTAGGCTACACTCGTTTATACGCAAAATGTCACTGCAGTTTGATACGTACATAATATTTTGAGTTTTGGTCGTGCTACGTCTTATTGCTCCAACTGACAGTTTTTTAATAGAATACTTTCATAATATTGTGATGTAATAACTCATATTCCACCCTTCATCACCAACTATAATAACTTCAAGCACAGTCATTCTCGGTAGATGAGAATTTGGCTTTGTAAAGTGCTTTCCTTTGTATCCCATTTTAATCTTTCTAGATTTTTCAAAATGTTCATTTGCAAACTTAATTCATCGTTGGTGATTTTCATAATTGGGCTTTCATTAGAAAATGTAACAGTGGCACTCGCTGACTCTAAAAAGATTGTGAACGCTCTTTTAAGCACCGGATTGTCTCAATGCTCGTTTGCATTTGTGCACGCCACACCAACATTTGACTGCACATCCTGCAGTCTAATGCAAACAGTGTCAGTAAATCAAGTTCCTGTTTCATCACAGCAATTTGGGGTGTCTCTCAAGTGGACTAATTGGCTTCCGCAACGAAGACACCGATGCTACGTTGTCGTTACAATTCTCAAAAACTACAGTCAAAATACTACTGCTACAACGTTCCTAGAAACCGTTACGGACACATCCAACATTTCACAATTACCGTATAGACAAGATGAGGACTTCTTTCTCTTTCTTACTTGGAACAAAGAGGATGCATTGACTTTCTCTCGATCCGTGATTTCCAGTCGACTCAAATAC
>JAHZMW010000897.1:0-11397 GCA_027743745.1 Alloscopus bannaensis | reverse complement strand
AGTTTTCTGAGGGCTTTGAATTGGAACTGTTTCGCTCGTGTCTCCAGAGGAAGTGCGGCCGAACTCGATGAAACATGCGGTTTTGCCTGCTTTTATATATGACAAAAATTTGTCTGACATGATGATGGATTACCGGCATATCTCATTATGTGAAAATGACACTTTCATGTCTACATTGAAGAAAAACCGCAAATTTACTGCACACCTCCCAATTTTATTTTATTTTTATCAATTTGTTATGATACGGGATTTAGTGACCACGACTAAATATTGCACTCAACACGACATTACCTCGTACGCGTACTTGACGCTTGAAGGATTGTGCATACACCTCGCAGGTAATCCACTTGGTGAGCACTTGTTCAAAGAGTGATTGCATGATAGATAGGAAAAAATTGTTATTCTTGGATAGCATTCTAGGAAAATTTCCCACGAGTCAATTCCTCACACGAAAATTCCCCACTACGAAGATTTTCAGAGAAAAAACTTCTCACAACGAGGCCAATCTACTTTTTGGTTTAGAAAGACTTTAGTTAATAAAGGATCGAGTTCCCCAACTTTCCGGTATTCTCGATTTTGGAAAATTTGGTGCGTATGGTGTTTAATAAGTAAGGAGTGGATTCCATATGAGTTGGACTGTTGGAAAGGATACTTTCCAATGTGTCTCTGTGCCCAATTACCAGTTAAGCAGCTTTGGGTTTTCGAGATGTATTTACGCAACAAAATTTACTCCAGGTAAAACCATATTGTTATCAATCCCGGTGGCCTATACCATTATATGTAAAAGAGACTTTAACCGAGAGTATTGTTGCTTTTGTGTAGGATATTTTGTTGTGAGGAGTCTTCGTTGGGTGGAATTTGCCGTGGGGAATTTTCCGAACACAGTTGGAAATATTTTCAATGAGAACATCAACAAAATGTGTGAATTTAGATATGCGTAAATCTCATTCGGAAGCCACGTTCGGTGTGAAGCGGTGTGTTAGCTTTGATGAGTTTGTCAATGATTATTATGGCTGATCATCCTTCGGATTATTTTTGGAAGGCAGTTTACATCATAATGCACAAAATTAGTTGCATCAAGAATGTCAACAACGTCAGGAGTATTTCTGTATATCACGTTATAACCATGCTCGGATGCGTTCCGATTTCTTGTTGCAAACACGCTTGTTTTGTTTCGTATGCACGCGAGACATATCACACGTCTCATTCTTGAGTTTAAAAGTTTTTGGCAGGTCATGTGCAGTGGACATGGTGTAAATTTTTGAAACTGACACATTTATCGCTGATTTTGACGCGGTGTCACTTTTATCTGACACTTTGGCCAATTTGATGCAGAAAAATGTGGAAAAATTATGAATTCTTGTTTGAATATGACAAGTAAACGTGCGTCGTAGACAAGATTAATTATGGATGTCAACAGATAATTTGAAGTCAATTTAATTAGGTTGAAAATAGAGAGGTTTCGAGTGATCTGGTTTATACAGCTCTCTCCTGTCACTGCACTTTGTGTGCTTTCACATTACGCACTATAAATTGCCAAAAAGTAATGCCTACCTGGAAATAGTTTATAATGCAATGACGTGAGTGTATTGTGATTTGCCACAATTATTCTTGCAAATTACCTAACCCGCGTCTGGCAGATGTTGACTACAAAGAGTGATGGAGAAAGTAGAAAGAAACGGAAGATTTGCGAATGCAACGACATTGTATATCCTTGCAAACCTTATGTTTTCCTAGAAATTTGTAATTTGTATGCTATTGATTCGAGATTCAAACCTCTAATGCTCCAAGCTCAGGGCTTATAGTCAAAAATTTACATGTTAATACCACATGGAATGCTCCTTGGATTTTTCCACTGCTCAATGCCTTGACATACTTATGCACATAAATTGCGGTACCTGAAATATGTAGGTGTAATTCATTTGAATGAGCAGATGGATTATCTGGTAATATTTGCACAGATTCATTTAATATACCATGGATTACACTGAATTCGCAGGTCCACCTGAGGTGTCGACTTTTAGCGGTGCGAGTTCTGGATGAACTTCTGACAGATGGTTAGAATGGCTGCGAGAAAATCTTAACACTTTTTGCAGCGGTTGAGACATTCAGATTGATAAAGAAAGTACAAGTTGAACTACAAGAATTTCCGAGACCAGCATTTTTTGCAAGTAAATATACGACATGGGTGACACAGAACTAAATTCGGAGTGGAACGGATTCGGTTTCAGAGAAATACAAGAGTCAGATTATCCTTCGGTTTTTGCGAGTTTGCAGTCCAGTTTTTACCTCGATGAACCCATTCAGCGTTTCTTTGGAATCACAGAGGATCGGAAGAAAGATTTGGATGTGAGATACAGAGACATCATGGATTTGGGCGGTGGAAGCTTCTTTGCATTTCCTTTAGACGAGCCAGAAAAGGTATTAAAATATCACTGGTCACTGATTTGGAGTTACTGATTTTATCAGTTTATATCTAGGTTGCTGCGGTATGCATTCTCTGGATTCATGAAAAGGGCGTGGACCTTCCAACCCGTGAATACTTCTCTTCTTTGACTGCCACCGTTAGACATGCCGTTGGTCAAGTGAAGCAGGTCGATGTCTATGAAAAGCGGAGTCTTGACAAATATTCTGAAATCTTGATCATTTCCACTGGGAGAGAGTTTCGGGGGAAAGGGCTGGCCACGGAAATGTTCCGGAGATCAATCCGAAAATTTAGGGGTGACGGCTACCTCTTTGTCTACAGCGTTTTCACGAATCCTTATAGTCGTAAAATTGGGGAGAGGCTTGGCTTCAAGGAGATCTCAAGACGATATTTCTCTGAATTAAAGAACAAAGACGGGAGTTTGCTCATGGGAGATGCGGGGAAAGGTCATTTTGGGCAGGAAGCGATTTTAGATTTGTAGTTATTAAATAGTAACTTTGTGATTTGCATTTCTAGGTTTGATTGACAGTGATTAAATCAGGATGAATATTTCTTTGCATATCCCTTTATCACATTTATTTCGTCAGCTTTGATTTGAGTATGCAATCTGTACGTATATATACGAGAAGCTACCAAAAATGGTTAACTTGTAGTGAACGCTATTCAAGTATGTATCACGAAATTCTTACGATTAGGAAAGACGAGTTAGGGTTTTTGAGGAAGCCTAATCTGAAATCTGGAAGCATCTCAAAAGCAAATGTTCCTATCTTAATGGTAAGCGAGTGATATCAGCGGCTCATGTAGACAGCTCTGCACATCTTACCACAGACCTTGGTCATTAATTCCATTTATAATCCACATAGTAATCATAATCATATTGAAATGTTGCAAAAGGACAAGTGCATGCTCATTTCATCGATCTCATCAGATGCGGACTATCCCAATGCAAAAACCGCTTTACTTATATATAGCCTTAGATTTGAGTATGTAAAAGTGAAATAAAATCGAGCATTTCATCATTCTTGAGCTTAAAGAAAGTACGACTTTCTTTACGTAGGGCGTCAGAAGTAATTGAAAATCCGTAGATGAAGCAAAACTTCTGTAGCAGTCTGAAAGTTCCATCCAAGTGCTAAATATTAATTTTTGCTTGAAAAGGCGAAAACTATGAACGGGACAGTACGCAATAATAAATCGGGGAACTTTATTTTCCTGCACATTTCCCCACAAAGTTACCCCAATGTGTTGGATCACCTTATTGACAATTATTTTGTGGATGAGCCGGTGAATAAATTGTTTGGCTTGTCGCCCGACCGTGAAGCAGATATACGGGCCCGCTTCACGACCTTGCTGAATGAATATCCGAAGAGCTGGTGTGCAGTTCCTAAAGATCAACCGGATGTGGTAAGGAATCCAGTCTGAATCTCGAGGAACTAATTTCTTCTTCTTACTTGAAAATGGCAAAAAAGATTATTGTCCAAATTTTGCAGATTGCTGCAGTTCTCATAATTCGTTTCCACGATGTAAACTCTAAACCCTCACCCTATACCCCGAAGTCATCGATAACCAGAGAATACAATCGTTTCCTCGAACAAGCAGTAGCAGACTACAACGTGCACAAGCACTATGGGATTCCAAGATTTCCAGAGCTTGCCACCGTTTCTGTAGATAAGAACTTTAGAGGCTATGGACTGGCAACAGAGTTATATCGAAGGGGAATGGAGCAGCTTTTCGAGGAAGGATATCCGCTGGTGTACAGTGAATTTTCAAACCCGTACTCAAGACGTGTAGGAGACAAACTTGGATTCAAGGAAATGGCACGATTTTATTTTAAAGACTTCAAAAATCCTGACGGCGGTCTCTCCCAGTTGCCCGGTGCTGAAGATCAGTTTCTTACTTTGACTGTCTTTGACAAAGATAATTGGAATATCATTTTGTAATTGCAAACACGGACAGGGTAAATCTTTGAAAAATCTTTGTTACATTACATAATTTGTTGCATGACCTCGTTATTCAAATTTATTTTCATCAATTCATCATCAACACTAATAACGACTCCTCCAAAATCTAGAATCCGAATCCAGAATCGGCTACTCCAGAAGTAACATAAATATTCTTCTATAAGTTGCACATTTCGGATTTACATTTAATGTTCTCTTATCCTATCTAGCGCAACTAGCGACACTCCACTGATTACACCCACATCATTCAAAATATTACCTACACTGCGATCTATAATTTTATATACATAATATCTAGTGAACATAACCAACTTAACATCACAAAATTTGTTAGTAATTTACCATAAACATTATTCTAACATGACTAAATCCGTTAAGGTGCTTCTATCAGATATCCTTTGAGTGGTGAAGAAAGAAACTTACAATAATAATGAAAGCCAAGCAACAATTAATGTAACTCCGCCGATTGGTGCAAACTGTTTAACTTTAGGGTCCCCGGTTAAGCCATGGTAGTAGCAAGATCCGCAGAATAAGACTGATCCGGTTGTCATTAAAAGTGCCGACTGTAATGCAAAAGATTGTATCATTCAATCAATTAATCATGCTAAACTTGTGTCATCTGTGCCAATTAAACCAATAACGTACTTCAGTCATGTATATAAATATAAAAACATACCACTCTAGGACACCTTCCAAGAGATGCTGCTATCAGACCACCGGTCCCAATGAAGTGATATAAATTTGCGGTACGAAAAGAAATTTTTTGCTCGTCTGGAACATCCGGATTTGTCATCACCACTGTTAAAAACAAAATTTTCTAAATGTAACCAATCTGACCAGCAAGAAACTGCGTTAATCTCTACGTAATTCATTATTTTTCCTACCATGTGCACCATAAGCCCCTAGCCCCACAGCAAGGGCTCCAGATAATCCAGCTAATCTTACAACATTTCTGTTGAATCCCGGACCCGGCATCACTGTTGCGGTGGCCTTCGATGCGGCAGCTTTCTTAACCTCCTTTGCTTTGCCGTTACCTCCTTGGGGCAATATTCCCACCGTCACGTCCAACAAACCTTTGATTACAGGTGTGATGTATTGCCCTCCAGCCACGAAGATATCCTTTGAAACCATTATAAGCCACATTCGTCAAATATTTACCAACAATTTCAAAAACAGTTCCCCATTTCAGTGTCTGCTTACCTGCAACCCCTGCATTCCTCCCGAGCAAAAAGAACGCAACCAAAAATAAAAATCCTGAAACCACTTTTCCACCTCTGTCATTAAAGTACGGGTACCAATTTAGTGAAACACAATGATCAAAAAATTAGTCGCGACAAGTCAGCAGTAGTAACACTAGATGACTAGCGGTAGTAACAAAAGATCAGTTCAACTTCTAAAACTGTCTTCAATTCCAACAACGTTCAGATGAAGGCGTAGTTTGGTGACACGAGACGCAAAATGTTGTGAATTTCATAGGACCTGTGAAAAAAAAAAGATAATTACCGACAAATGTTACAAACTTCAGTCCAAACATCAAATTTAATGACAACAAAATTCAATTCAACATTTTAATTAACTGTCTTAATAGTAAAACGTTCTGTACCAAAACAGCAAAGTTCCACAGAATGACAAACGTTGTCAAACCAAAAAGCACCTTACCAAGTCTCACACTTCCAGTTTTGAGCGTCTTCAGTTTATAGTCTGGAAAACAGCAGTTCTACGTCTCATAATGTCAGAAGAGCTCCTGGACAAATCTTAGACGAAGTTGAAGATCACGAGAGATTCCTACTGATGCAAAATACAAAGGTTTTACACACAAAAGTCGTAGTCGTATCGGTTCGGTACCTGTCGAGCCTTACTTCACTCGGTGTTTGTTTTACATTGATAAAGCGAGAAGCACCCCTCACCATCTGAGGACCACACACATTCACACACAAATGTGCAGCGTAGTCCCACGTTCTCGCTCCAAACACGAACTGCTGAGAATTTTTTTTGTCTTGTATTTTGTTTACTGTGCGTGCGTCTGATTTTGCACACAAAATAGACTAAACAGTAAGGAACGTGATATATGGTTTTGTGGGGAGGACAAAGGCTTTAATTACGAACAGAGACGATTTTGGAATACAGTCAGTACACTTTGTGAGGAATATTTAAGTGTGAAGTGCATTTTTTCGTAATTCAACCTCGGTACACCCACACTCTCATTCAATGCACGTAAGGCTTTTAGGCAAATTTTTGTTACAATTTTATTTTGTGGTACGATGAATGAATGAAGGAATCAAGTTGGTGTTCTATTTTAACTTTAATTGCGAATAATTGTGGCCAATTTTCAGTTGCCACCAGATCAGCCAGATGGAATAAGTGACCTGCCCGTTCATCATTGAGTGTGGAGTAAATTAGATATATTACTGGAAAATACGTGCTGCGGACAATATGGTCTGGATAAACCGTTAAGCACCAACATATTGGAAGGAGGAGGAGTTTAAGGCTTAGGTAAGTTTGAATCAGTTAACAGTTAAAGTTTCAGAGTGACGCTGGCTGTTAAAGGTGGCAATGACAGGTTTATCAATTGTCTGATGTGTAATGTATCGTGAAGAGGTAATAAAAGTGTAATATAATGGAGTAATATTTGTGGTTTTTCAGCAATTAAACGGCAACTGGAGTTGGCAGCAGAGTTTGTTCCGATCTCGACGCTTCAGATTGACACGGATAGCAATATGCATGATTTGAAATTGATGAGTAGACAGCAGTAGTTGTGCAAATGTCAGCTACGTCGTCTTTGGAATCTGAATTGCTAACTCCTTCCCTGCTTTCTCAGCCACCTGAAGCCCGCTTATGGACGTAAATGTTATCTACAACAAATGACCGACTAGAATGTCCAAAAGCGTTGCTGGTTGGATTAATCAGAACTGTAGAGCTCATCGTTGACACGAGTGTCTTCAAACATTCAGTGTTCCATTTGAGTAGCAGTAGAAACCATCTTCACGCTCGAGTTAAGGCGATTCTTAAGCATGGGGCAAAAATCAGACATCATCTCGTAAGTTGTTAAATTTTGAAAATTTTACAAGCTTGTCAGAAATCGCAAGGTGTAAGGTAGATGGTAGATTCTTCAGGATCTTGTCTAAAAGAACTTCAAATTGATGACAGTCTATTTAGCTTTACTTTGTTGTTAGCAACACGCTGAGGCTAAAATGTTAGAATTTTTAAAACCAAATGAGTGTGTGACTGATTGTAGGTAATCAATGAGTAGAGGAGTTGAATAATTTAGTTTACAAATTTAATTTAGCGCAAAGCTTGAATTATAGAAATGAACCAATATCAGAGAAGGTTAGCATAATGTACAAGTTTGTTTAACTAACCTGCATTGGAGCACAAAATTGACATGGTTAGGCATTATTTACATAGAGTGCACACTAATATCTCATGTTTGCTTGTGTTTCAGATATTCTCACAGCCCTCGTTTGCTGCCTTTGACACATGGCTGGAGCAGTCGTAAGTTACTAAATGTATCTTTTACTANATTATTCACATAGAGTGCACACTAATATCTCATGTTTGCTTGTGTTTCAGATATTCTCACAGCCCTCGTTTGCTGCCTTTGACACATGGCTGGAGCAGTCGTAAGTTACTAAATGTATCTTTTACTACATACATACTAACGAAGAGCTGACTATTTTATTAAATACAAGTCAACTGCGTGCACGTGTGCGTGCAATATGACTCATCAAAGCAAACTTTTTTATTGTACGTGGAAATGGAAAGTAGTATACTTATTGATATTTCAATGTGATTTGTTTGTTGCACCTTTAGTTGGAATTTTCCTTTCCATAATTTCCATTGAACTACACAGAATTGTATTATACAGAGGAATTGTTGTTTTTAGATTGAGTGACTGCAGCCTTCTGGCCACACTTCAAAGTCGACGAAATGACCTAGAAGATCTGTATGCGGAGTGGGCATTTCTTCGGAATCAAGTTTTAGTTGATACATTCCTAGATGTTCTTAGAGTCCTATCGACCCGAGATGTCGCCCCGTTTCTTAAAATTCTTGCGACGGAGGTATTTGACTATTATTTTCTTGTTTTTGATTAATTTATAAGTGATTCCGAATTATTTGCTAAGTGAAGCTTGCCTAAAATCATAATTCTTTCAATTTGATTAGGCAAGTCTACAACTGAATGCAGCGTCAGTGTCACAAATTCAAACAATGCCCTTATCTGGAGATCCATTGTTAGCGTCTTTACTGGCAGTCGAATCTACAAAGTCTGAAGTAACCGTGGCAGGCGCAAGTTCGTCAGCCATTGATATTCCATTTCGAGACAAGCGAGAAGTGCCACTACCAGTGGATACTGTTGATTCAAGTCTGTGTAGATTAGAGCTTGAAAATAGCAATGAAAATGTGATAGAAGGTCCACAAGGGCAAACCAGTATTCCAAGTTTTTCATACAGCTACAATTCCCCAGTGTCCTCACCTCCTATTGATCGTGTTCAACCGGAATCTCTAACAGATCTGAACGTCCATTCTACTCCACCGTCGTATGCGTTACCAGTTGGCAAATCTTTATTATCGTGTAACTATGAATCCGCGACAGAGTACGAAACGCTCTTTCCTCCTGCTCTCATTTCACGCAAAAAATCTAGTTCTGATGAAAGTAGAGTGACAAAGAAAAGGGGCGCTTGGAATGAATCTTTTTTGGAATCTGATGGGATGGTTTTACCCCCAGCAATTGGACATTTTCCTACGCCACGAAAAGGACAAACTTTGACATCTTTCTTGACTTCTCTCTCGGATAATCTACCTGATTTAGACAGAGAAAATGCCCACTTCAATGTTTCTGAAGCTTTAATATCTGCTTTCGAGCGCATCAAAATACAAAAATTCCAGGAGAAGCTGCGAGCTGGCCGACAGGGTAATAATAGTGAAGAAGATCCATTTGGAACTGTACATAAACAAACTACCAACGTAGTACCTGGCTCATCCAAGTCACCCAGAAGACAGAAAGGGCACAGGAAAGGAGGGGAGAGTCCGGATATAACTGAGACGGAGGAATCAGAGTAAAATACATTAAGTTACTTATAAATATGACATAATATCTGTCTGAACAGCTAGTTCTAAATAATTTTGTACACTAACTTTTTTAGGAGGGAGTATTGGAGACAGCAGCCGCGAAGGCCTCCACCGTCTCTGCGCAAGAAACCGCGTGGATTTGTGGTGATCGATGGACATGACATAGGTATGTCATAGATTAAATTATGGGTTTCTAAATTAAATTGGGAATATATACGTGAAAGGGTATTGATTGTTTAAATTTGGTTGTAGCTCCTCATACTTCCTCATCGTTAACATCTTCTGACGACGACGATTTCCTATCTTCGTCTTTTTCTGCGGAAAATGTGGCCTTAAATCTATTAAAGAATTCTAAAGTGAAGGACAATCAATTGCCACCTGCTTCGGAGCTTCAATGGCTGGTTAGCGAACTCGAAGCACCTCAGGCCTTGCTTCCTCTTCCAAAAGGCAAAAGTGCTTCAGAAAGTGAGAGTGATTACAGTGGTAGCATGAATGAAGTAGGAGTTGGTAAAATTGAGAATCATATCCGACTTCGGGGAAATCTTGACTGGGCACCTCCACGGCCCCAGATAATTTTCACGGTTCATCCTCCACCCACGTACGTGTACAAAATATATTTATGACGTTTTTAGAGTCATATTATTGATGGGAACATAATTATTCATAATTATACTGCAGTATCGTATTGGTTTTAATATTCAGTTTCTCTTGTGTGAATGTATAGGTTGAATATTCTGTTGAAGACTCAAAGATGTCGATGTGCGGGGTGCGGAACGAGGGTGGACGTCAAATATGCTTCAACATTTCGCTATTGCCACTATTTAGGTCGGTATTTTTGTACTGGGTGCCACACCGGAAAGCGAGCTAGGCTGCCACAAATGATTATCCATCAATGGGACTTCAGTCCGTAAGTTTCATGAATGATTCTGTTGCTTTGTCGTTGATTGAATGCGTGAATAGAAATAATAATTTACTACATACTACATTGTGTTAGGTACCCGGTGTCAAATTTTAGTGCTACATTATTGGAGAAACTGCAATCGGATCCCGTCTACAATGTGCTAGCTATCAACAGCACAATATACAAAAAAGTGAAGATGAATAACTTTCGCAATTACAGAATTCAACTTGGAATACTGAAAGATTATATTGACAACTGCAAATCTGCTACTGCGTAAGTAATGTTTGTATGAAAATTCTTCTGATGTGCATTCTTTGATATCATTTTAATATTTGAATTTCCTGATTTGTTCTGCAGTTTACAAGAGGAGCTCAAAAAGTTTCCGCAGTATTACTCCAATGACGTTGACCTGTACTCCTTAGAAGATCTGGTTCATCTCCGGTTTTCTAGTGGACCACCAATAAAAACTAAAGAGTTCGTTTCAGACGCCATGAAGCATGTACTAAACTGTGTGGTAAGTGTTTCTAATAAAATCTAAACCGTGTATATGTACCTAACTTCCTTGTTGTGTGAGTGATACATGTAATGCAATTTTTATTCATTATAGCTTTGTAAGGAACTTGGTTTTATTTGCGAGATCTGCAACAAGAACGACGTCCTGTTTCCGTTCCAAATCAATCGTGTGAGCAGATGTTCTTTGTGCTCATCTTGCTTTCATCTCAAGTGTTTCAGTCCCGGAGGAAGCACTTGTCCCAAGTGCCTTCGCATTTCTGCACGACGAAGTGATCTTGATGTACAAACAGCAGGAATCCCGGATTCAATGGGCGTAGGTGTGCCATGTTGAATAATTCACTAATGTACATATAGATAACTCGATTTAGTTAACGTAACGTGAGCACACCATCTCGACATTTACCTGCACAAGGCTGACTTTGTTTCCTAGTTAATTTATGTATACAATCGTAGTAACTTAAATTCCCAACTCGGTGGGTTTGCTACAAAGTTGTTAACAGAAAATCGAAAGCGAGCTTAAGGAATTGTGACCT
>JAHZMW010000896.1:0-17336 GCA_027743745.1 Alloscopus bannaensis | reverse complement strand
ATAGTTGAATTTGTCGATGTATGTTGAATCTTATTATGAGAGAATAAAAGAGAAAACAGTTTTCCACAAGATGCAAACTCAGAGAAAGCAGAACGGCCTTCGACGCGTTCATCTTTTCTTTGCGCATATATACTCGAACGGGGATGGTTGCATTGAAAGCAGGTAAATACATACAACGGTACTCGAATAGCACCATGAGAGAGCATGCATTTAGGTGATAGAAGTTCACTTGAATGTGTATGAATAAAAGGAACTGAATTTGAGAATCCATATTTATATATATATATCAAAGTGTATTTATTTTTTAAAATTTATATAACTTTTTATATATAAGGATTGCCATTTTATATAGACGCGCGATGCTACCAAAATCGTTTAACAACGCTTCCTTCAAATGTTTGAATGTGTAGGTATTTATATTATACTTGTATCAACTATATATTATATGGATGAATATAATAATATGACGCTTATATCTGGTTGACCATCATCATAATTCATAATCATGTTCATTCATACGCAATAAAATAACTTGCAGTCTTCAATTTGTCATTCAGATAAAGATTTTTTCTTCACCAGTAGTTCAAAGTTAATTATTAATCTACATCTAACAAACTTTTCTATTACAACACTCTAGCTGACGCCATCTGTAACTTTCACCGTTTTTACATAATATTATGTACAAACACTTAATTCATACACTATTGGAGGATGCAACCAGTACAAATTCTCATAATCAGAAGCACAGGGATGATTTCTGGTCTGTTTTATTCTTGAAAAAAAAATCACTTTTTCGTGTAAAACGTCCATCAAAAATTATAATGGTTCAACATATAAAAATGCTTGCAGTGTCACTTAGTTTATAAATCATAAATTATCCATAAAAGATATTCCACAGCTATTCCGCAACTAGCTTTTTTCGTCGGAAGTAGAAACTACTCAATCAAGCCAGAGTAGTAATGTATATTACAAATATCAATCAACTTTAGGTGTGGTGGTAAGCAAGTCTTTTATAAATGTATGTATTTCTCTCAACTTAAATTCTACCAACAAAATTATCCATTTAATTATTATTAGAACCTACAAAATGTCATCAACATAAATTGCCCAAACACAAATCCGTACAATCTTAAGGTATAAATCAAAGCAACACAAAAAGTCTGTAATTAACCTAAAAACTAATTTAACAATTATGTGATGCACAAAAACTGAGAAGCACTTGAAGCACACTTAGGAATCCCATGTGCGATAATCCTTCCTTATCATACCAACACTCTTTACTTAACAATCTACTATCTGGGCTTCCTCCTTATTTAAGCGTTTGCAAACTACAGTTAACTTTACCTGTACATCTTTCATAGTTATAGAAATAGTCTTCTATTTAATTCATAAAAAACAAATGCAATAAGACTTGGTTATAACGATTTGTCAATTTCATAAATGCCATACGTCCTGTATTGTTCTTCCGTTCATTCTTTGTTGTCATCCGGTATGCATTCGGTAGCAATTCAATCTCACGAAGAAAGTTTCCCATCAGCGTTTCGAAAAAACAACTTTTCAGACAACGAACTTTATCTGGAGTTCGTTGAGCTTTGCGAACAAGAAGACATGTGTGTGGGCCAATGCTCCTCCTGAAAAAAAGTAAACTAGTTTAGCCCACTTGATTACAAAATGTAGAAACGCACTCTAGCGCACGATTTATTACCTGACACGGATAACCGCAGTAGGAAGTGTTCCAGCAACAGTAAAATAAGGCTTCCCTCCCACAATTGGCACACCACTGCTTCTTCTTCGTATCCTCCACTGCTTTCTGCTTCTCCGCCTCGAACTGACGTTTCGCCTCGGCCAGGGCTCGCTTCTTGTCATTTTCCATTGTCATTCGGAGCTCACGCATTGCAATATCTACAGTGTGCGGAAACGCAGTAAATTCATTTAGTATCATCATAAATAAAACAGTATTGAAACACTGAAAGGATAATGGAAAACTAGGCCACACTTCATTCATAGTAACGTAATAATTGAAGCATAACGAAATAGTCATGGCCGTAGAAAAGTCGAGAGAGAATAAAGCAAGTACCGTTATTGTGTTTAACATCCGTGACTTCCTGTTTCAGCTTGCTCTGTAGTCTATCCACCTCCAACTGCAACCTCGAGTTCTCAGTTTTCCCCTGCGTATTGTTGCAGAACTCGACGATTTCCACTGTGATCTGCTCTATCGTCGACTTGACCAGGTCTCCCATCGTCTTGGTCAGATTTTGAAGATGCATATTCACAGATGGGGGTATGCTCACCATGAGATTTCGCCTCTGCTGTGCTGTCGCCATTGCGGGTTGGATCGCCTTCACACCCTTTGCAGTGGTCATTGCGTTGTTCACAATGGTAGTCCCTATACACAAATAAACATAATTGTGAAAGCTAGCCACTCCTCTCTTACATTTCTACTACTTCAAACCGGAGATTTTTTTTTAGAAAAGCGACTTTTTATTTACACTACAGAGAGAAAAAGAGAGCGATGCGGTTACTAAAGCTCAGTAAAGACATGAAGAAAAGCTCTCTTCAGACGAATTTTTACAGCTACTTTTTTGTCAAATTATGAAAATCAAAAAAGGTGGAACACATCCACACCTCCGCTTTGTTGCTGTTGTACGTTAATGATGCCAATGTTGTTGGAGATAGCGGAGGCCGTGGTCTTTAAGGCGACAGCCACCTGGCCAGCTTGAGCCCCGTTCACCCCATCCCCTCCGTAGGCGGTTATGGGTACACCGGCAATGAGGGACGACAGGGGAGTGACTGTGATTGTCCCTCCGGGAAGTGTGATTGGACCTTGCACCGGGTTCACTGAAGTTAGTATCAGTAAGCTCAGTACGATTCAGAGTGTAGGTCATGTGAGAATTCGAATGTGGTGGTGTGATAGTGATGGTTTGACGTTTACGAAAAATGCCACATTTGGGTAGGTATGTATTGTGTTTGTATAATATATGAATTACATGTAAATACAAATCGACGAAAAAAAATGAGGCACCATTCTGCCAGTAAATACCTGATTGCCCTTCTATTCGAAGAGTAGACGAGTCAACAACGACGCCTTGATGGTCCTTGGTGCTCTTTTGCACAGCTTGCTGTTGGGCCCTTACCGTCATCATGGTCACTGGTCTGTTGGCATTACTGATGAGAGAGAGACAGAAGCACGTGATTGCACATCAATCAAGTCATAATTACTAAACATTAGCGCATAGTTATCATGTGTATACCCACCCGGTTATCCTAACTCCTGTCCTCGGGTTCAAAATCTGCTGTGGTCTCGCGTTCCGAACCATTTGTCTCAACTGCTGCCCTGTAAACATCCGCTGTTGACCGGCACCTCCATTCACCGCTCCTGTCGGATTGAGAGGGAGTCTTGGTCTCGTTGCTCCAACGCCAACGCCGGCCATCGGGATCCCTTGTGGCACGCCCCGAGTGGCAGCACTAGTTACTCCTCCGGTTGTCAATAGTGCTCTTCTCTGTCGCATAAATGCAGCTGCTCCGCCGCCCGCTTGACCTGATTCCATGTCATCCAGATCTGCTCCCTCCACGGCAGATATGGAAATATCCTTGGAAAGATTGAACCGGTAGCCAGGCTTTACTGCCGTGTGCACGGAAATTTGTTCCATCAAACTGTGAGCGGTCTTGTTCGAGGAGCGTGCCACGGCGGCCGCAGTGGCTTCTTCAAGGTCATCATCACCGTCTCCCAAGTCTTGTGGCTCGCCTTTGATAACCATTGCTGCAGGCACTGGGCGATTTGCCGGTGGAGGAGGCGCATCTTTGGTCTTCTTCGAGAGGCCCATCGCCTCCAAAACCGAGTCCGGCGGCTGCTCATCACTTCCCCCTTCGCCATCGTTGCTAGGGTCGTTGATGGGATCAGCAGCCTTCAGGGCACCACGTGTCAATCGCTTCTCCAGCTGAGGTGTAGCCGATGTTGTTTGAATGCTCTCCGCTGCGACAGCGGGAGAAGGATTCGATGTAGGCGTGGCGTTCGTTGAGCTGTCCCCTGAACGACTGCTCCCACGTGTACTTCGCCGAATGCCGAGCGCGTTGGCAAGTATTTCAGACCCCTTAGGCACTGAGGCTGTCCCACCACTGTCCTCTTCTGCCTCCTTCTTTTCAGGTACCGGCTTGGTCTCCTCGCTTTCTGGAGCATCATCATCATTCACCGTCTTGTCTTCTTCCTCCATCTTTACATCCCCTCCATCACATGGAAGCTGATCCTCTGTGGACGCTTCGGATTCTGACACGTTTGAAGCGGAGAGAGCTGAACTTTTGCGCGTCAGTCTGGTAACTCGTCCTCCTTCCGGCGAATTCTCCACCGCGGAAATGTTCACTATCGTCGGATTCGTCTTTAGTGAGGATATTCGGATCGTCATCGGCGACTTCCCTTTCGGAGGTGGCGTCTTATTGTTATTATTCTTGGAGGAAGGCGGTTGCTGATTTGATCCCTTCTGAATCGGTTGCTCAGGAGGATTATACTATTTTATGGAAAAATGCAAACTTCATTATTATAGCCGGCATACCTTTACCACCTTGAACCTTTACCACCTTGATATGAACTGTATATCAACGTACATCACAATTCAGTCACACACACAACAACAATAAAAAAACAAAATATACAAAAACAAACTCACTTCAGGTAGCATTTTTCTTATCTCCTCCACCGATAACGCCGGTCCAATTCGTGTCTTTGCCGACGCAAACACAACCGGGCCGTGAACAGCCTTTAACTTTTCCACATGTGCTGTCAGTTCCTCAATGGCGGCCAACAGGGGTCCATTCTTCTTGGGAGGAGCCACAGGCATCTCGTCTGAGTAGAGAAAACAGTCCTTTGTGGCCACCCAAGCTCGATCATGCTGTCCAAAGAAGCGGACGTCCACGTCAGTATTTTGAATTTTCATCGCCTTCGCAGGCCAAAAGGGGAAGCCCTTCAACTTTGCCCAGACCAACAAATGAGGGCGACGCTGTAAGTAACACATTATCGAACATTGTAAAACCACAGATTTGTCTGTAATCAAACAAGCTACGGAGGTAATTTGATCTTATTACGCAAGCTTCAGTAAACCACTGCTCCGGTTTTTCATGAGCGTTTGTGTAGCACTCTGGGCAGGTTTCGATTTCCGTCAATTCCTGTTTGCAAACTTTGAGTAACCTCTTCGCAGCCACAGTGTAATGTGATGAAGCTGTGTGCACGGCACAAATTCCACAAAAATACACGCATCAATTAGAACGGATTCTACTACACCATCGCCAAATAAATATATATTTACATTTTGAATATGTGTTATTATTACATGGTTTGCTGTGTGCGTGTGGTATATTCTGTATACCTGAATTAAAAACGATAGAGTTATGGACAAGCCACTGGGCGTCTGCCAAAAATGCTTCAGTCGAACCATACAACCGCTTTTTTATGTTCTTCTCTAGCGTCTCTATATCCATCGGATAAATAATATAGTCAAAGTAGTCTTCCGCGTCGGCTGGATCCACGGGTCGGATAAATGGGTCAGACTACGGAAAAACGATAAAACACACCAAGACAATATTATTGCCAGCATCTAGTGAAGAAGAGGATAAATTACTATAATTCACATTATTATCAGCGAATGAGTTAACTCACGCCAGGTGTTTGTCGCATTCGCAAGCAAATATTTTTCAGCAAACCCATCAACTGTTCTACACTCAACTGCTTCATGGCATCCGACCTACGGAGAAATGGTTGTCAAATGTGAGAAGTTGAAAAGTCAAAACGAAATAATATTTAGCTACGATATATATTTGAACTTTGAATAGCAACAAACCTCAACTCTTTCGTTTCCGCATTCATCACGACCACACACTCTGGACAAGTGGAATCAGACTGCGTTACCTTCGCGGTGGGGTAGTCCATTGCCACACACTTGAGGTGGTAAGACCTGGGGCACAATTTGCAATGATTCTGCACACTCTCCTTGTGACAAACCCAGCAGTACTTGTCCTGCTTTTCACCCTCCGCCTACATTATTATTACATCACATGAGTATCAATTTTGAAAGTAGTAACTCTTATTACGTATCTATCACTTTGTTTCTTGCTTAAGGCATTTATTAAACAAAGTACTCACTCCGCCACCTCCAGATCCACCAGTGCTCGCACTTCTTCCTACTTTTCTTCGGGGCCCGTCCTCTCCCGATGACTGAGACAAGGTTCGCTTTCTCGTCATTATGGTGCTCGCTGGTGCTGGTGGCCCAGTCTGATCACCGTCGCCTGCACTTTCTTCATGCTCCTCTTCCTCTAACCCCTCATCTTCTCCCGGCGTTTGTCTGTCCACCCTGTGAGCTCTGATTCCTTCTTCATCCTCCTCCCCTGCCCCCTCTTCTTCCTCTCCCACAGTCTCATCGATCTCCATCCCGTCGTCATCGTCATCTTCCACTTGCTGACTTTCAACTTGGACACTTTCCTCCTCCTCTTCGTCATCTCCCCCTTCATTTCCATCATCCCGTTTACCTCCCGGATGCTCTTCCACCTCGCTACTACTTATTGCGTCATCCTCCTCAGACACCTTATTGCCCACCACATTGTCACTCACTTCTCCTTCAACCTCCTCCCCTTCTACTCCAGAAGAATCACCCCCCTTTGGAGCACCGCCACCACCGGTTGCCACGTCATCTGAGGTTTCACCTTCGCCACCACCCCCATCTTCTCCCATGTCGTCATTCTCTTCTACTCGTTGTGTCTCCTCTTCTCCCAACTCAGTTCCACCCCCTTCCGCCGCGCCCTCCTGTTCCGGAGCTGCACTCGTCTCTTCCTTCTCCATCTACCAGTTTGCTACCGTCTGGAAATTTTAGAAGACAAATCATCACAAATCCAATCAGATCCCCGTAAATATGGTGAATTTCACTCCAACTAAGTAATTAGAAACGTCTACTCATCATGAATACCAACCATACGACAACACCTCTCTGGAATTCAGTTAACTCGTGCGTGGTGTCCCGAGCCAATAAATTAACTAGACGGTCACGAAAGGACTACAACTGACAACAGAGCGACTACTGATACCGATGACTTGGTAAATGTACACAAGAACGAAAATTATATTATGAAACAGGCTCAAGGTCACTTGCTCAACCACACAGACAAATACAAAACGAGAGAGTTGAGTCGACCAACGAGACGCGCACTGCGAGTGATGAAGCTTTTGTAGTAAAGTAGGTTGCTCCTTCTCTACGCTCGCCTCTCTCTCCTTCGCTGATGATGATGATACTCGATTCTCTCTGGCTATTCTCTCGTCACTTGGAGCCCCACCACCCTGAACCACCACCGCGTACTATCAACTCAGCAGAATATTATTATTTTATCTTGGAGAAAAACTAAGCCTCTCCATCATCCATTGAACCACCACCATGGTATGGAATTGAATGGTGGTGGGGTGGTGGAACTGGATCATCTACTAACGACCACTTAATGACGCTATTGAAATGACGGCAGATAATGAATGGGGACGGATTATTTTCGCACGCAATTAGCTGTCCAGCGTCTCTAATTACCTTCTCTCAATCCTCTATTTGTTGGCAGTGACACTATGCGATTTCACTAGAAATATTAGATTTCAGGCTAAAATAACCTAAACTTACTAACCTTTTCCGGAGTATGATTATTCACTATTTATCTACAACCTACTCACACCGCCCACCTACCACAGGTCCGAGCCATGGAACTAGCACTCGGCAGTTTGACCTCTGACCTCGGTCACCTACACATTATCCAGTAGGTTTCTGTCTCCTCAGCGTGACAACTACAGAAATTCTATTGAATCTATAGATTGTTGTTCATAATTAGTGACTACATGTGTGTGACCTTTGCATGTAGGGTCTACCTCTTTGATGCTCCAGCATTAGATTTTTTAATTAAAACTAATCCTATAAAGCTATAAAGCGACTGAAGGAAAAAAAGTTTTGCTCAATGTATTTTCATGGGTGGAAATTTTCGTTTGATTCAGCGAGTTTCTAAAAGACTTGTGCGGACTCACATTGCACTGGTTGAGATGAATGCGTCAAAGATAAGCCGAAAAAAATCGCCAGGAAATTTCATTTCCTTGAAAGCTAAAAATGCGTCCATTTCAACGTTAGACAGATCGAAATCTAATCAAGAATGATGATGATTGGCCACTATTGAGTTTCTGCTGGTAAATGCACTTTTACATTAAATTGTGTTGAGCGAAGAAAAGAAGTAGCGATCAAATGCACCAAATCATACCAAATGCCTAAAAAGGGCTCTTTAGGCAATACCGCCGACCGCCTGTCAAAAGTTTTTGAACACTTTTAAAAACTGCAATAAAGAAGTGGTAGTTTTTATTGAGGAATAGTTTAGCTTAAAATTCAATCCATTCCCGGCTTGGTCTCGAGCTGAACTCACAATCAGTTGAACTGAGACGGAGTCCCAGTTGCCACCTCGGGGACCACCAGTAACCACCACCACCTTGCCTTCTAACATGTCTAAATGAAGTTGAATGCCCCCGCAAACCAATCACACTTGTCGCCCAAAACATCTCCTCAACGCTCACCAATACTATGCTCGCTGACAGAAATTCCAACCTAAATACAAACGAGATCAATCAGACCACCTCGTCACCCTCCAGTGCCTCCATGAAGATGACATTCACTTTTGGAGGTGGTGTGCGAGGTAAACGATGCCGACGTTTCCACCTAGCACCTCAATGGAAAACTATAGAGAGAGCGTCAACCCCAAAACCATCCGGGACTACAATCACAAAATATCATAAAATGATTACCTTTGCGGTGGATATCTCCGGGAGGACGGTGGTGCTCGTCACTTGACACCTCTCGTTTAGACTCACGACCCAGACGTCAAGGGCATACGGTGTGCGCATTAAATCCTTGATGGAACTCTTCGCTTCGAATTGCTACTCTCGATTGTAGAGTGAGCAGTGAGGACTGTAAATGATTTCCGGAGGGGGATGAGATGATACCTCAAAAGAGCTCTTCCACCTCTCCTCCCTTCACTTCACAGAGAGTGTACAACAGGACTAACGAGAACTACTTTGAGAGGCTATCAATAGCCAGCGCACTCACTCTTCGCCTCTCTGATTCTCGTCGAGAGTTTTTGAAATGGTTATTTTCGTCGTCTCGGCACATTCACAAGTAGCATCATCTCCTCTCGTACCCACATCATTGCAGTACGCGTACGCCGAGAGGATATCAAGACTAGAAAAAAAATTTGACGGTGGCACACACACGGTGGTGTTGTTGATGGTGGTGGGTAGCAGTAAGTTTGATACGGGAACGGAAAAAGTATTCGTAGAGAAGGATTGCGGTACGTAACGGTGGTGGTGCTGTGTGCTAGAGGTGGCAAACAACTTCGTACGAGAGCATCACATCATAACAAGTTACCCAGCATTGCTCTCTGCAGAGAGTACTGACAACACGTTCACATTTTCAACAACAATTGACTGAGATGGGGTGATTGCTTCGCTATTGCTGCCCTACGCTTCGTCACCACCACCGCACCGTGTTCCCTCCTCTCCAATCCTCTTCCCTATACTCTCCTCACAAAAATGTTTGGCTTTTTCACCAAAAGCAGGGCAGAGAAGCACCACCGTATCAAAACTAGCTTGAGCTTGTGCTTCTCAGTTCATAACACAAAAAGATAAGATTGGTTCCACTTCCAAAGTCTACCTTACAATCCCCTGTATAATCATAGCGTACCAATTTTGTACATCTTCTGACTCTGACGAGACTCTTCTATGTGTGTGTACCAATGCATGGACAGGGAGGAATGACGCTCTACGAACAAAGAGTCCACGTAAATAAAGTCTCAAATGTGTTTCATGTTAACAATATCGTATGCTGTCGTTTAATTATAAACAGGAAACAATGTAGTTATTACTAGTTATTCTTCATATATAAAACTAATGATGTATATAAATCACCGGTTTCAAAATAGGTAATAGTAAAAAATCTATACGATACCCATGAAAACAATACAAGAGTGAGTAAAAAGGAATAAGGAGATTAACTAAATTCACTGTCATTACAAGTAAAATCAGTAGTACTTAATGTACATAATCTGAACTACTGAGGAATCAGTAAGCCTCGCGATAGTGCTCCTTGAACCACTCGAACAAGCGAGTGAGGTCGTCAAATATATTCCCCCGAAAACGGAGTCCTTCCGGTGTGACAGTGATAAACTCGTGCAAGCACTTCAATTTCGGGAGGTAGGAGAGTAAGAACTTGCCGGGGAAATCTCTGCTGATCGTGATGATGTAGTGAATCTTGTTCGGGTTCTTGAGTCTCAGTCCGAACAAGTAGTCTTCCGTCTTGGAAAGATTGTTTCCAGTCACAACGATTGACGGGACGAAATACTTGAAGCTCATCACTTTATGTTCCATCCTTCGTTGAGTCTCGCGAGACTTTTGTAAGTCTAATTGCTCCTTGGCTTTGTCGTAGTACTCGTCTTTTTCGCGTCTAAGGTTGAAAAATAAGTTAATCAAGACTGAATCTCAAAAAACCGTTTACATGTTAAAATGAGAAGGATTCCCAACCTGAATTCTCCATTTGAATCCATCAAATCCGACGTTTTGCAAGTACACACAACGGAGAAGCGCTCCAGGTCAATGTTTGTCACGCGGCAATGAATGATTTGACCAATCTTCACTCTCTCATAGGCCCTTTCCACCTGTTTGTCTGACAACTTATCGTTTGGGATGAAACCCAGCATGCCGTTGTCCAGTTTGACGTGTATGCCGAAGGATTTACCAGGACAAACACCAGTGTCGTAATGAGGCCAGACCTGACACAACCATTACCAAAACATTACGTCGTGCTTGATGTTCTACTGCTATATCGTACGTAACTATGTATATGATGGCGTAATTGATTTGCGGAACTCACTTCATTACACTCACGGATAATCGTTCTTTCCGCAAAACTGACACTGCCAGGTGTTGCTTGACTCGACTTTTATCGGGGTGGCTGCATCGTACTCTTCAGGCGGGGGGCGTTTGGATACAAAACCTTTGACAAAAAATACAAACTTGACAAATTGTAAATCAATATCACCTTCTCATTCCTCACTCTCGTCAAGAAGCATAGCATGACATCTTTCCGACAAGTCGTCGCAACTCGGACGCTTACCAGTGACAACGGCGGTGACAAGTTTTCCGTTGTAAAATGCCTCCGGCGATTCCTTCATCTAGCATGTAGAAAAGAGCTTCACCCTCTGGACGAATGTATCTACTTCTCATCTCTGGATGCCGATGCGCGAGTTCGTTTAATATATCACGGAGTGTATCCATCTTCCCAATAGGTTCCTATTTAACATACGAAATCAATAAAAAAAAGATTGAACTTACTGTTGTAATATCAAAGATCCGTTCCTCATCATCATCATTCACAACAACGCAATATGAATGGATATAGAGCAAACCTCCATAAAATACTGCTGATTGTACTTTTGCAGAACCAACTCATTGATCGGTCGAAGTTTTGTCGGATCTTCTATAACGTCCTCAACGGCAGTTGATNATTGTACTTTTGCAGAACCAACTCATTGATCGGTCGAAGTTTTGTCGGATCTTCTATAACGTCCTCAACGGCAGTTGATACAAGGAATTCGTCATCAGTATAACCAGGACTAGATCGGATGGCATACATAGCTAGCATTCTCGCGTGCTCATACATCGATGGGTGAATTCGCGTCGAATCCAGGATTTCAATGAATCCTTCACTGCTATACACAAAAAAAACTTTTTGATTTGCTAGCCGACATAATTCCATCATTGGTATTCACAGCTAAATAACCCGCATATTAAAACGAGACTCCAACCTGTCAGCAAGAGAGTCAGTGTCCAACTTAATAAATCCGGCACAATTTGCAAACACGCAAGGACCCATCTTGAAAGTCTTCTTGAGGTCAAGGCGATTCTCTAACGGTTTGTTTGTTTGCTTTACGGCCTGAAGACAATTTAATAGATAGGTAGGTAGTTCATCATCATTAGTTGTAGCATTTGAAAAACGTTAAATAAATATCACTCCTTACCTTTACTAAACCGGAGGCTTTTGAAGGGCCCAAGCCTCCAACAAATTGCAGCAGTTTCTGCACGTGCGGAAACATTACGGCCTTGTTAAAGTCGACACCAACCTCATTCACACGATTGACAAGAATTGTTTCAAAATGCTCCAAAAGCTCCTCTTTCGACACGTGATCCTGAAGAGTGTCCATTCTCAAGTTCAGAATTTCATTGTCGGCATTGCAAAGCTGCACAAATTCTGTGAGCGGATCTTGCATCCTTCGCCCAAGAGACACAGCTTGTCGAGCGAGATTAGGATAATCAGGAAAATCAAGCTGCCAACAAAAAAAGGAAACTCAATAACTCATTTAACTTAAAAACTTATTCCTAAAAAAAATTACATACAGTCGCCTGAAGTGAATTTCCATAAACTTTCGCCAATTCGTTGTCCACAATCTCAACCTCCAGTTTGGGGAAGTAGTCTTCTTCTTCGACTAACTGCTCAACAGCGTTTTGTATTGAGACTTGAATTGCTAACGCTTCGCGTGACTCACCCCCGATGACGATGACATGAGGTTTCTTACGTGCAATATATTTCTTGATTTCGGCAACATCATTTTCCTTTGAAGAAAGTAAAACTAACTAAGCACCGCAAAAACACCCATCAACAGTCCTCCTGCACGCGGCAGACATACAAGGGAAACTTACTTTTTCATCAGTAAAAATCATTCCCAAACTCCTCTGGTTCTTCCTGACCAAATAACGCAAGTCCAAGTACTCTGTCAGCAGCGGTTCTCCCTCTGGAGTTATTAAACAAGCGCATGCACGCTCAAACTCGGGATTGTAGGCAATTGAGAGCACACGTAACCCATGTTTCGTGGTCCATTCATCGTGTTGGTCACTCTCTTGTCGATAGGAAACTTGATACGGTGCAATCTACATAGGTTACAAAAGTTTTACAAGGTACGTTGTACGTCAAAATGTTCAAACTCAATCGATGCATGATACTCACTTTCACTGCCTCGAATAAAACCCGGCCACACTCCCTCACCACACAGGCCTTGGCGTCTTCCAGCAGCTTAGTACGCAGTTCTTTTCTCAACTCTGGGTACAGCATCTTTTCAAATGCCAGCTCGACGACTTCCTGTCGGAGCTTGTTCCACAGGACAACCACGTTGCTGAACTCGTCTCGATGAAATAGTTTCTTGATCTCTTCCACGTACGTCTCTTTCGACGAAATGTCTCTCCTGATATCTTCGCCAATTGAGATCACAAGCAGGCCATCTCCTTCGGCCAAAGCAAGCCGGAGAAATTGATCGCTTCCAGCAAATTTCCTGACGGGTTTGTCTTTCAAATACTTCATTCTGTACCACAACATGGACAATAGAACAACGAAACTAATTGTTACGACGAACAAAAAAGTCGTCCCCAAGAACCGCCAACAAATCATTGCATTAATTATTAGTACTAATAATTAAATTATTATTATGCTTACGTAAAAAGTGGGTGCGACTCGTCAAACTGCATATGCCCTTTCTTTGTCGGCCAGCAACTCAGCGTGGCGCTGTTAAAGAACACTTTACGAACCAGCCTCCGTATAGATGGTTCTCTCGCAATCTGGGTAGCCATCATAAATATTGCCGCTTTCACAACCTCTTCCGCTGTTTTAAGTCGTCTTCAAAGGCAAACCCGAGAAATAAAAAATAATATAATTAAAATTCTGCACACTCTTCTTCTGTCGTTCTGTCATAAAACCACCTTCAACTTGATTGTAAACTTACTCTGAACATAGTTCGGCAGCAGCCTCAAGTGGACTTGTGTCGACCATGAAAACAGGGTGTCGTGCGTACTTTTCCTGCATATTCTCTGCGAATTTCTCCACCGTCAAACCAAACAACTTGACGAAATGGCGTACGTTATACTTCTTACACATCCCATATGCACCGCCACCCCCTTTCCGCTTCACGGTACTTTCTTCAGTAAAACCATCCTCCTCAATTTCAGGATTCGCGTCCTCCTCCCCTGTCGCTTCATTTTCGGCAATAATAATGTCTGTCTGCTGCTGGGGCTGATTTTTGTCGGTTTCAGCGGCACGCTTTTTCTCATATTCTGCTTCGGCCAGCTTCCTTCGACGATCCTCCTCCTTTCTCTTCCTCACCAAATTCTCCTTCACAGCGTAGATGTAGTCGGAGTAATACAAACTGAAATAGAGTTGCATGTCTCTGAGCTCTGTCGGGTTTTGCACGGATTCCACGAGCTGAATATCTTCGTCAGTGATTCGTCTATCCAAGTCCATTGCCGCTGTATTCGAAGCGTCCTCATAAAGCTCATCGATGTGATTCTTCACACTTTTGTACAGCTCAGCGAGTCGAAGTTTGCTCTGTCGCAACTGGCAAAACTGCGCGTCCATCTTGTAAATCTTCCACAGGTGGTTAATCGTCAACTCCGGCGAGATGAACTCTTTTTTGTGAAAAGCAATAAAGGGAACCTCGTAACGATCTTTGCGGAAGAAGCGAATAACGCATTTTATCCTGACCAGTACTGCAGTCGAGATCTCTTCCAATATCTTCTCCTGATTCACATTTGGACTCTGAGCATAGCTAACGACGGACGAGCTAGCCCTACCCTCGCCTACCGTACTTTCATCCTCCCAACTGCTTTCGGGAGGCCTTGCATGATCGGCTCGCCTTGGGGCTACATGGGCGGGCACTGCAAAGTCGTTAAAAGTAGTTTCTGAATTTCTTGAAATACTAGGCACTTCTTCCGCAGCTTGAAGATGACCATCCCTCATCAGACAGTCTCCAAACGTTTCGGGCTCGTCTAAAGCTCCGCCTTCCGCCGACATAGTGGGAACAATTGTACACTGTACAACTGATGAATTCGTGTATGCTGGCATACCGTCACTATTCGAACCAGCATAGAATGGCACTGGCGCAGCTGGCGGGTCTTCAAAAGATTCTTCGGTTGGAGGTTCCTGCTTAACCATTTCTAGTGTGAATTGACTAGTTCCAATAGCCTGCTGGTGGTCTCTTTGTGGTGGTGGCGCTGGCACCACTGGCGCTGGCGGCGGTGTGTCCCAATCACCATCATCCCATCCTGTAAGAGTTGCAGCAGGCGGAGGGACGCACGGGTTATTCTCCTCATCTCGAACACTTACGGTGGATTCTGCTGGTCCAGTAAACACTTCTGATCGTGTATCTGGGTTCGCCCAATGGTCATCACCAATCTCCTGCCAGCGTGCCGATGAAGCTATATTTTAAAAAAGTATAGCAACCCTAGAATGGACTTTATTCTCTTGAATCTCTATGTAGTTAATGTAGCAGATAATGAACAAACCTGGTCTTGGAATCGGATTTGGAACCCGCACGTCAGCCATTTCTACCATTGCTCTCTTTACAGCTTCTTCTACTAACATGTTAACTCGATCCTTCAATCCTTCCCGCAATATCCACTTAGCTTCTTCCTCCACCTCAGCGGAATCATCGTCATCCACCAGCATGAGAGGGAACCGGCGAAGTTGCATCCGTTCCGGAATGTCAGTCAATCTTATCTTATCATCTTCACGGGTTATCCCAGCTCTTTCCAGCTCGTGAGGCTCAAAGACTTCTTGGATCGATTTAGCCTTGGAAGTCTTCTTCGTCCCTCGTGAACGCCTACAATGATATTTTTAAAAAAGTTCCAAATGTCCATGCAGGTCAATGGTCGACATTATTATTATTATTAGGACAACAAAGTTCACAAACAGGATTTACAGATATGTATTCATATTGCACTTTTACCGACTAACGCCTCGTTCATCGCCCACATCTTCCCCTTCACTCTCGTCGTCCTCGCGATCAACCTCACCCGTTTGGAACTCCTGATAATCGAATTCAACTCCAAAAATATCCTGTGCGGCTTGCAAAGTTGCTTCGGAAAACACGGGTCTCCGTTTCAATCGCGACTCTCGAATAGGGCGATCCTGATCATCGACTATGAAATCATCAGGGTCCGACTCTTCTCCTGCGGAGCCATCGGTATCAAACTCGTTGGTTGTTGCGTCTCTCCATGAATCCCTTCTCCCCGTGGGCTCCTCCCTCTCCTCTTCCTATTTTCAGCGAAACGCCAATTGTATTAGTTTGGTACTTCATAACAATTTATTAAGCTACCATCTACCATCTTACGCACATGCCAACGTATTTGTCATATGTAAAAACTTAAACACTCACGTGATCTGAGCCTGCAAAAAGCTGATTTGCAATAACTTCTCGATCTGTCCCGTGAGGGTAGGCGGTCTCCTCCTCCGAATCATCATCCGCTATTCGTCGCACACGTTTAAACTTTTTCTACACAACAACATATAATTCAGAACAGCATCACGTATTACACACACATACACCCATATTTCTCCGCGTTTGTTAAGCAATCGCTCCTCACCCTTTGAAGCTTCACGCCAAGATTCTCTTCAATAAGATCATAGTCATCATCCTCTAACTCGGAATTCTCGTCTTCTCCATCATCGTTCTTTTTGCGCTTCCCCTGCCGTCCCTCATCTTCATCACTACTTTCATTATCTTCAACAGGGTTGTCATCAATCAAATCAGCTACCAAATGATTTTCTGTCCGAATCAACAATCAAACCATCGTCACGTTACAAATCCAAGTCAGCATAATTAAATGCGATTTCACAATACCCATATAGCTTTCACTTTTCACCTTCTGCTTCGTCATCATCTTCAGGATCGCTTTGCAGGGCTCTCAGCGGCGTTTCATCTACCTCATTGGAATTCTTACGGGTACAAAATATTAACAAATATTAATTTAATTAATAGTTTGGTTCTCGACAAGAACCATTCACTCATGCTTACCTCATCCGACTCGCGATCCACCATTTGCACCTCTTGGTCCACCAGATCCGACATGGCGTTTATTTATTGAACTGCCTACTATTGTCCATCCATAACGGAAAAAATGTCAGAATAGTTGACAACTTCAACTTCCAAAAATGAAGATTTAAAGATTTACTTTTAACAACAGTTGTTGAACACAATCGAATCATATTACCTTAATACCCTCCGATTACACTCACAACTCGCGCATCTCCAGCAATGTTGCAATACAGCACGTTCACTGACCTCCGTTGATCCACTTATGTAACCTCACTGTGCTAATTGTTGCAGAAATTAACTAGAAATTAGTCTAACAGTGTCACCTCTCTCAAAGAATACGATTACTAGAGAGAGAACCAACAGCCACAACGACTTCACGCACCTAGTCACTAGTTTTATAATCTCGCTTCACCTTTCAGCATCAACTCCCTTCT
>JAHZMW010000895.1:0-12423 GCA_027743745.1 Alloscopus bannaensis | reverse complement strand
TTGTCAATTGTGGACGGTGGTAGAAAGTTGACAGTTACAAATGATAAGGTGAGCTGGTTGTACGAATTTATGTTGACAGATGAATTCTGATGTTTCGAATAAATTTGCGACAGTGTGTTGTGTAGAGGAGCGGGTGGCAAACGGAAGGTGGATGGTGATCTGTTATCTGTGCAAATTTGTTCTTTAGAGTAATTGTGCCATTATTATTGCTGCTAATTTTTGTATGTAATTTTGGTTTTAAATTTGTTGGTTAACAGAGTATGGTGATAGTTCTACTTCGAGGCAGATAGTATTGCTGAAATTATTGAGAACGTTGAAATGGAGAGTGTTAGCAGCGGTGGTGGTGGTGAGCAGGATGGTGACAGGGGCTGCATTGCGGATGCTGGCGGCAGAAGCAGTTCCGGCACTGAACAGAATGATGACCTCGTCGTCCCTGATGCTGGGGATGCTAACAGTATGGACACGTACGACAACTGGGCGGTGGAGGTGGAGGAGCCGATACCTGACTACGTTATGAATGTGATGGAGGCTGTGTTCGGGAACGATATGGTGAGAGTAGAATGTCTCGCATTAGATGTTGATAACAGTGAATCTTATCATTATGTCAACTTTGGGTTTGTGAACTTTATATTTCTAGTTGTTGGAACACATTCTAGCAAAAGTGGTTGAGGACAACAATAGGCCAACCGTTCGAAACTGTCGTCTTGTCTCAAAGACCTGGCTGTGTGCTCTTGCCAAATTGTACAGAAAAATGAAAAAGCCGCAGTTCTTGGTGAATACAAGCAGCGACAACACACTTCCGGAGCCACGACCCCGTCCCTTTTTTGACCAGCTACCTGACTACGTTATGAATGTGATGGAGGCTGTGTTCGGGAACGATATGGTGAGAGTATAATGTCTCGCATTAGAAGTTGATAACAGTGAATCTTATGATAAAATGTCAACTTTTGGTTTGTGAACTGTATATTTCTAGTTGTTGGAACACATTCTAGCAAAAGTGGTTGAGGACAACAATAGGCCAACCGTACGAAACTGTCGTCTTGTCTCAAAAACCTGGCTGTGTGCTCTTGCCAAATTGTACAGGAAAATGAAAAAGCCGCAGTTTTTGGTGAATACAAGCAGCGACAACACACTTCCGGAGCCACGACCCCGTCCCTTTTTTGACCAGCATACCCTTCTTTTTGAGTTTATCAAGCCGATGACGCGTTCCGATAGGATTGAGGGATTTATTCCTACATTCGCTCTTAGGATTGGACCTTCCTACTTCCGGAAGTCGAACTACGCCGACTTTGTCAACTGTCTCGTACAATGTGGCGCTTCCCTTGTAGAGCTGTACATCAAATTTCCGAAGAATAGCGCAATGTCATTTCTCCTTCCGCCTGGGATCTCCTTGCCCAATCTCTGCACATTCGGAATCTCATTTTCTGGCCAGTCTCTTCTCGGGCATCAGTTCCCGGTCCCGTATCATCATCAGCACGACTACTTCCCCAACCATTGCACAATCCATTTAGTACAATCAATCCTAAACACGGCCAAGAATCTCCGCTGCCTGCAGTTCATGACTTGTTCAAATCCCGTCAATCCACCAGACTTGGAAAATTTGTACTTGCCCGACTCCCTCCAGAGCATCGTGATTGACACACCGCTTCGTGAATTTGAGTTGTTGCTGCGAAAGAATTTCCAATGTTTAACTCATCTCCGATTGTCAGCCACCATTGCCCTTTACTCAGAAGAGTCCATTTTTGAGCTGTTCAGTAAGCTGTGTTCCACCTTGAAATACGTCACTTTGACTGGGGCTCCGCAGACGAGACGCTCGCTTCCAATTCGATTGCCAAAGATGGTGAATCTTGTCAAGTTTGTGATATTCAAGCCGTGGGAGTTTGAGGAGCGCACCCCGTCCACAAATTTTGAGGATATTTTTCCCTCCCTCAAGGAACTAGTCTTTGCCAATCAAACTGAATACAGCTTTCGATACTTAATGAGTGGAATGCGCTCCACATCTCTGACTACACTCACTGTGTGGCTCACAAGTCTCCGAGCCCCACAGCCACTCCTCAATCCGTTTTTCAATCAGTTCCAAGACCACATGATCCAGAATCTTCCGGTGATTCAAAGGCTTCCTCTTCCTCCTCACCCGCAGCCAGACCAAGCAAACAGGAGGGAGAGGAGGATACGCCTGGTTCAACAACGAATCGAACAGCGCCTGCAACAACGAGACCAAGAAAGAAATCGAGAGGTTCGTATTTATCGTGATATGGGACCCGGAGCGCCAAGAGAGTTTGTACGGATCATGCCAGACGGTGCTGTTGCCCCTCCTCCGTTGGATGAAGAAGCAAGACGGGTGAGACGACAACAAGAGGAGCTGGATCGAATACGAATCCATCAAATTCGAGCACATTACGGGCAGCGTATTCAAGAAGCCCTTGGTCTCATTCGGGGTGCCCCGCCACACCCCCCAGAAAATCCGGCTCGTCGTGGTGATGTTGATGAACGAAATAGAGACCCTGAACCACGAGCCAGAGCAGAAGCTTTAGGTTTAGCTCCACAAGTGCCCCGTGTACTTCCGTTTCAACCTTACGGCGTTGCTCCGAATCCTCAGCCGCCACCACCACCTAGGAACCTTGCCGAGTATCAGCGTGAGTTTTTACGGGCTAGAGAAAGGGTGGTTGCTGTTGGAAGGTTTGAAAATCTCAACTTGAGACGACTCTTTCTTGGCGTTGTCGGTGATGAGAATGGTGGCGACGTTGATGTGGTTAATCAACGAGCTGGACCGCCCATGCCACCTCCACCCAGGATTAGGGTTGACCAAATGCCACCCGAAGAAAATGGAGATGCTGGCAGAGAAAATCCGATTGAGCAAGTGCTAGCTAATGCCGACGATCCAGAGCTGGAGGAACTTCTCGACGTGCCTGATGTTCGTGTGGAAGCTGGAGTGATCGAGCTCGTTGAGAACAACCACGCCGATGTGGATGAGCGGGCTGAAAATCAAAATGGGGATGGTCCAGCTCCTGCACCACCAGTTGAAGCAGTTCCCGTTGCGGCGGCAGAGCTGGAAGGAAATGTGCGGGAGAATAATGGTCAACAAAATGGGGAGGCTGCCGAGGAACAAGCAGGGGATCGGCTTTATGTTGAGCGAGGAGTTCGACGGGCCCGAGCTGCAGCAAGGGAGCGTCGTCGAGGAATGGCCTTTGCCGCTGCTCGACCCTTTCATCAGGTGCTCCCACAAATGAATCTGCCCGACAGACCTGTGACAATGAACCAGGAAAGAATGCAGAGCATCAACATTGCCTTCCCAAATCTTGCCCATCTCACAGTCAACATTTGCGGACCACTGACGTGCGGGCTCAAATACATTTTTGGTGAGATGACCAGTCTGAAATCCCTCCGAATCATAGTCGTTCCATCTCTGTGGAAAATCAAGTGGGATTCGGTGCTCACAGGAATTTCGGAGGAGTTTTGCGAAGCAGTGAAAACCAGCTCAGATCTTTGGGAGGAGATGTACCTGAACGAGAACCAAGTTTCCATCAAACAAATGACGAGTAAATGCGGTCGAATTTTTTTTACAAACATTTATTCTTTTTACGGATTAATTCATGGGCAAAATCGGCTGGTATTTTTTCGTTAGAGCTGGAGCGACTCACGCTGATGGAGTGCATCAAAGAGGAGGTGGAACAGCAGTCTGCGGATGAAAGTTATATTTCTGATGTCGCCTTTCATTTTGGCCTACTCAAAATGAAAGCTCTTAAGCATCTCACGGTTACACCGGATTTTGCGGTAAGATTCTCTTGTAACAAATGACTCTACCTGGAGATTGAGTATAACGAAGCATACAATTTGCTAATAATGAGCTTACGTTTGTTTTGTTACCCCTTCAGCCGTCAAAGTTGATGTACAAGAAATGGTACGAAGAGAAAGGGTATCGTATCAAGACGTTACCGAAACAAAGACTGGAAGCGACATACTACGACCAGTGACGGGATCGTTAGGAAATAAGAATTTCGAAAAATATATTCTCTTACCGACTCTCCACTCTAATCGCACTAGAATCTGCAATTTGATATTTATGTTCAGCTTTTTCTTACAAGCGTGTGCTTATATTTATGAAAGATTTAGCAAATCGATATGCTCGTTTGTATAGTTTATGCATAGTTTAAAGCGTATTTTGAGTTTTAAGTTTCTCTAATTATGTTGCTAATTAATCATATGGATGGACTCATGCGAATCAAAGATTGATCCGATACCGAAAAAGAATGACTTTGAAAATGATTGCCAGTAATTATGTACCACACACTCATTGATGCAACAGCGGTTCGAGGCACAAAGTATTGTGATTGCGGTTGGAGGGCTGAGTACAAGGCCGGATCGGAATGAAACTGAGCAGAAAAGTTACGCCCTGTCTTTAACGCAGAAAAGTTTTGTATTTTAGAAATGTAAGCAGAACCTAAGGCGATATAACTTACGGTAGTTGAATAATTTAATAATAAAATCTTTTATAATTGTTCAGATTAAACAGATTTTATCCGTTCAATAAATATAACGGACTGGAACAAAGTGGTTGTGTAAATTTTGTTGGACTTTAACAAATCAAGTGAGGTCGAGGTCACTCTAACAGGGTATATCCGGATAAAGACCGCTGAGACAAAAGTCTTGCCACATTCACATTTTTATTTCAGGTACTTATTCACGCTACTCACAAAGAATTAAAGAAAGACACGGCATCATCTGCGACGACTTCAGGAGCTTCAATATGCTCCAAAATGTCCCCCTCTGGAAGCAACGGAATACCTGCGAAGATTTGTGAACTTGTCTTCCAAAGCAATCTTCGATGGCATAAGCAAATCTTCAGGCAGGAATTGACAGCCGTATGGAACGTTAGTCGGGACTCTACACACAAAAATTACGTTTTTAATACATTGCGTTTAAGCCACACACCCAAGAAATTAAATCACTTTTTTTTTTAAAAAAAATTACCTGTCCAACTTGTGCTTCTTGCTTGCAGCGTAGTTGAGAGAGACCAACTCCTAGTATATAAAAAATCAACAATTTTAGCAGATCCTCAACACAATATTCTTCTTCATGTACTTCAAGGTGTTAAAAAAAGAACTTGCCAACAGTGTCCGGCTTCGTGGCTTGAAGATGGAAGTATCCAGACTCCCTCATGAGGAAACTAAAAGTCTCTCCGAAAGACCGCCCGCTCTTCGTCTCCTCCGGGCTGGTAAACACGGAGGGCAAAGCAGAGGCCAAGAATGCCTTGACATGACTGATTCCAAGTCTGGCCGGACACATTGTAGCATGAACCCCCAAAACGCTGGAAGGATACACCGTAGCTAAATCAGAGACAATTACGGCACCCCAGTCGCCACCCATTGCGAAGAATTTATCATGTCCCAAACGGTTTCATCAAGCGCTTGAATATGTTGGCCATCTCAGTGCTGCTGAGGCCGGGGCGAGCAGCTCCGTCAGAAAATCCGTAGCCAGGCAGAGATGGAACAATGACCTTAAACCAGAAGCAACAATTATTGAACACAATAATACTCTTGTTCATGATTAAATTAGGCGTTTTAAAAATTATTTCACCTCGTAATTAAACTTGGAATTTTTCGGTTCTGAAAGCAGAGGAATGATCTTTTGATACTCCACGACACTTCCAGGCCATCCATGCAACAGTAAAAGCGGCCTCGTCTCCACCCCAGCTTTTTTTGTTGGCTTCACATGATAGAAGTGAATGTCCAGTCCTGCAATGCTTGTCTTAAACTGAGGAAATTTGTTGAGGAGCGTCTCCCTCGCCTTCCAGTCATACTTCGCGAGCCAGTACTGCCCCACGGTTTGGAGGTACTTTGTGTTGAACCCATACTCAAAACCAATGCCCTCCAATGGAGGAATCAGCCTGTCAGAGCCCAATTCGAGTTTCAGCCTTGTCCTCAAGTCCTCGATGACTGAGGCCGGTATCTCAATTTGGAAGGGGCGGATGGACGTGTCTTCTTTTTTTCCAAGGTTCGCTTTCGGCCCCCAGAACTCATCCTCGACATTCGGCACCGGGTCAGTTTGGATGAGTCGCAAGTACACGAATCCAACGACGATGGGGATGAGAAGCAAAGTTATTTTGCAACACAAACCCATTTTTAACAATAAATACTGAGTAAACTAAGGCTGAATTGTATGGAGACCGGTGAAACGTCGGGAACAGACTACCTTCACAAAAGTCAAGAACATGTACCGAGGTTCGCTTACAGGAATTACTACATCTCATACATATTACCAGGTAATATAATATCCTCTAGATATAGACCTTAAAATTATAATCATATCAGTAGCACTCAGCTATACAGAACCGAACGCATTTCCATTTATCTTTCAATGTCGTACAAACTCCATGAGCATAGAATACAGGACGGTGACTCGGCTATTTAGGAACATGTGCAGTGTGCATGCAGGGATTCAACCTCTCTCAAGACCACTTCATCTTCCTTCTGCCACTCAGCCGTTCTGGAGCATGGAGAGTTGGCCAATTTCCACACGACAAAAAAGTGACCTTGAGAAAACCATCTCGTCATTCGGCGAATACGGAGTTAGAGTAATATCTGGCGCATCGTGCATACATATACCAAAAAAAATCGGGAAGCATTGATAACGTAGTAGTGCGGACAGCTATGCAAATTTTAATCCGTAGTAGCCGGCAGAGATATCAACGAAGATTCCGTTTGACTTTTCTTCCCCGTTTTGATCAATGGCTGGCTTGTCAATAATTAATATTAACTTTAAAAACAAATTTTCTGCACCAATTGAAGTAAACATTCATTGGTCTATAATTCAGTCTCGGTTCACATACAATAAAAGTTTCAAGAACATGGTCGTACTAAATACACCCTTCTCAACAAACTACAAATTAAAAACATTTCGTTAAAACATTATAAAAATATTATCGAATTATTGAATCACTACAACTATGTCAAAATAAAACTGTCATAAATAAAAAATAATAGCATTCATCATAAAATCGATTTGACATGCCTCGTGGAGCAAACTACTAAATACAATACGAGTAAAAAACTGATCATTTGCGGACATGAATGAACAATGGCCTAATAAAAGTAGCTAAAATGCCACTAGTGCTATAAACTGAGCCACTAGTTCTTCGTTTCCTCCCTTTTGAAGCTCCTATGGGGAAAGTGTGGGTAAAAAAACAATTTTTTGAAGCCGCAACCAAAATTTATCCAGATTAAATTAAGGGACTGCCGTTGCTCATTGTGATCGCTGATAACCCTCCTGAGAGCTCGTGCAACCTTAAAAATCAAATTGGTATATAACTTTAGAGTCCTGTCGCAATATGTACCTGTCTCAAATTGCCGTACCTCTTGTTTCAGGATAGATTCCAGATCCATTTTATACGCGAATTTCATCAACATGTCAACAAGAATATAGACAAAATGGGTCCCCATGTGTACATCCCGAAATGATTTCGAGCCAGGACTAGTTGGAAGAATCACTGCGACATCGTTCAAGTCTCCGTTGAGATCAAGCGTGTTCGGGTAAGACTTTGGGTGATCTTGGCAGGTGAGAATAAAGAACACTTTGGGTTTCCCTTTCATCCTGGGAAATGCCGTGTCGCTGAATTGATATATTATTCCAGAATAAATATCCACCAAGATCTCATCCACCATACTAACCGCGGTGTGAAAACCATGGCCCAACACGAAGACGATGCAAGCGCCGAAACTATAGTCATCAAAAGCAGCCTTAAACTCGCGGATGACTTTGTCCAACTCCTATGCAAAACAAATATAACAAGCTAAGCGAGCTACTTACTTTAAAAGCCATGTTTTCTGTCAAGTTTAAGTTAAAACCTACCGAGGATACAACATTTTCCTTTACAGTCACTTCAAAGAAACAGCTTTGAAAAAACGCTCTCAAATATCTGGCATCATGTTCCCCTCCATGACGGTAAGGAACACGTCTTTCCGGATAATTCAAATTATTTATAATTAACACCAATCCCCGAGGAACTCCTCTGGTGTCATACTGAAAGGAGAGGAGAGCCCTCAATTATTACAAGTGTTACATAATGATACTAGAGTTTGAAAGATAGATCAGTTATGAGTTAGTTAATGGTATTACGACAGAATCATCTCGTCTTCCTCTATAGCATGTGGCAGCTGTGACTTTAACTTGTAACGGTTGGTCGTCGCCAACAAAATCATAAAAGTAGAAATCTAAGCAATTCAAAACAAGGGCAAACTCAAAAATACAATTTAAAAATAAATCAGCCTAAACAAATAACGAGCTTGAAAAGTGAGCGACGCTAACCTTCAGAGTTATCTGTTTCCCGTAGTCTTTTCGAAGGCGACCCTTCTTCTTCATCTGAACTATCAACCTCCGCCGGCTTCCTTCTCGTAGATCTTCCCGTTATGACCGAGTGGGCCTTTTGTGTACAATTGGACCTTGTCTTAGATTTGAGCTTTACTGTATTTGAATAAACATGCTTCGCAACGCTGTTATTTCCACGCGTAAGTGTCTCATCTACCAAAACCAACCCCTGTGAGAGACGAGACAATTCCACATCCACATCGCACTGAACGCTCAAAAGCTCCTGAACAAATGCTTCATGACAATGGTTGGGTAATCGAACATTTACATTTTCTCTGGTGATCTGTCCACAATTGCAGGACAAAGAAAAACAAAAAGTCTCGTAAAAAGTACTGAGGAAACGAGAGAATGTTCAAATCAAATTATAATTAGACACCATACCTCTTCAATGACAGTCCTTCCTTTCACACTTGTCAAAATTAACCCGTTGGTAGCTAGGTCCGTCCGATTGATAACTACTTTCAGATTCCCAAACGCGTATAAAACGTTGGGCCTTAGTCTGCCGACGTAGTCGATGTCGTAGAGCTTAACAGATCCTAACAAACCCTAAAAATCACACATTAAACATTTATGTCATTACTATCAATTCCGTTGACTGCCTTGTCTGATAATCGTTTTACTTGTTACTTGTTTGGTTTGTTCAACCTACAGAAGCGGCACACTTCACGGTGACCGTCTGTACAATTCCTCCATTTAGAGTGTTAGCCAGAAGTGGTAAAGCATTTACCCAGCCAATTACATCTGCAAAAAGAATAAAACCTTAATAGCATGTTGCAACCTTCTGACCCCAGCTTTGCCTAGTTCATCGGTTTGCGTTCCACACTTCACGCACTTTTCTAATAATTTTACGAATAACATACCCACAACAGTGTCGAGTTGATGAGTCCAGGGGATGTCATTTAAATCCGGTAAATTCGTAGGGAACATGGGTTAGAAGCGGTTTCTGGTCACTAGTTTCTTCACCACATTCGTAGTAGTTATAGGCAAAATAACTCAAATCTATCGATCGTTTGGTCCTCAATAAGCTCAACCGGCTTCTCTCTGTTCCACTAAAACGGAATCCAGCCATTTTCCATTTAGTGTTCACCTAAATACAACACACCGTGTCAGATATTAACTTTAACAAACAGTAAGAAGAGCAATTCAATTTCAAGACACTTAAGTACAACCTGAAGCCTTCTCGTTTCGAACATCTCCCGATTTCCACCATCATATAATGTTGCCCAAACATGGGCTGTGGAATCCGATAAAATAAAGTTGTACGCAGCGGCGCTCGTCTCTTGCTTTCCCAGGCTTATCCTTCCGGAAGTCCAAACGATGTTTACGAACAGGTAGTCCCTTACAAAAAGAAGACACTAAAAATGAAAACCGTTGACCGTTGTAACGCCCCATTTGTACTTTTTATCTTTATCGTGATTTACCCCAATTTATGTTTGTACTCAGAATCCAGAATATCCTTGATGTTCACAAGTCGTTTGTGGTGACAACTGTCACCTCCGCCCCACATGGTCGTCATCCTTCTTCACTCATTCGGTATGGAAAGAGCTCTTTACAAATTCCGCTTCCGAATCTCATTCGAAAGCTGCGGTTGTCCTCCTCGCGACTCCTGTTGTCGCTTCCTCCTTCAAACAAATTAAAACTAACACCGCTTCTTAAAAACACTAATTTTTGTTCTCATCGAAGTCTCAAGATAAAAATATCTCCGAAAAAGCACTTTGTCGTTCTGACGCAAGGCGACAAGTGAAAGCTTCCAAAATGCACCTTTCACTCCAAAAAAAATATCGGGATGATGATGCAAGAAATGATTGCTGGCACTGTGACCAGACAGAACGTGCATAAAAAATCCACCCTTCCTCACCTTTGTTCTGTCCATCGGTCCCTCTTCACACATTTTTGCCCGCATTTAATCCTATATTTAATTTAACTATACAAGACCATTTTAACTACAATTAATTTACCACTGAATTCACACGGTTTCAATATGGAGCTGAAATTATGATGTGCACAGGGCCTGCAAAATGGTTTTACTAGTGTTTTTCAATGAATAGATATTATATTTAAAAGGTCATTATTGCGAATATGTAAATTCGGTAAGAGACTCATAAGGAACATTAATAAAAAACGGTATTGTCCGTCATAAGCAAAATTAGCATAATGTCCTCAAGAAATATTATGCATAAGATTTGTTACCGGAAAAATACATGATTTTTTAAAAGAATATTATGATGAGCATTTGTGACCATTCTTGGGAGACAAATATATCATTCAGAAACGTGCACCATTTTAATATTTGTTTAAACTGCAAATCAGAACAGAAAAGATAGAATTTCATTGTTCATACAACTTTTAACTATGTTTGTTATAGGTGAACCGGACTAGGAACCGAACTTTCTCCGAAGTCTCATCTTGCCCCGATGTGCAATTCTTATACTATTCCGGCTTCGGTGCGATATGCGCTCACAAAAGCGACGTGTGGAGTCTGGAGTTGTTGTGCCTTTGGAACCTCTTGGCAACGCTATTGATCCCTCAGCTTTTGGACGTATGCATTTGATCCAAGTTTTTAGCAATCATGTTCATATCATAGCTCAAGTTTACACTTTGGCTGGTATATTGAGTTTGGAGTAGTTTCCTCCTTTCACTGAATACCATTTGGAATTTTTCTGAAGTTCAGTATTGCTTGATTATTTGAACCGTTATGATGCATCGTAATCGCGTGAGTACGGCAGGAGGCTTGAGTAATTATCCAGTTCATGGCTCCGCGTCGGACGATGATGACCTTTACTCTGGTTACAATGAGTTCCCCTCTGCTCTCAACACGGAGGATTTGGAGTTTGACGAGAGCTTTCAAAACTCGGCGAGAACGCTGGAAAGTCGAAGGCCAACCGTAGGTCTCATTTTTGGCATAGAATTATAACTGGCTTCAGGTTGTGTAAATCATGGTTTAATTGGTGTGATACATTTTTAAAGGCGCTGCCTGGAAGTCGAGGAGGATTGCCTCCTGGAACAGCTTATGGGTCAAGACTTGGAACGGCTGCGGGGGTAAAAGGGACAAAATAATACAAACGGTTTTTACACAACAAATTTATAGTGGAAATGACTTTAATGTAATTCATGTCATTGTGAAGTTCCAAAGGCAGTCCACAGCGAGAACAGGGATTTTCACGCGCAGCGGCACAGCGAGGCCTATCACTGGAATAGGAGGGGAATCCGGAGGGCTCAACCGGCCCATGACTGCGGTTCGTGGTGCAGGATACACCGGCTCCGGAAAAGCTCAGCAGGGTTTCGACCCTTTGAACTCTTCTGGGAACAAGTCGGCGACGCCGAGTATCGAACCGAAAGTGGAGGACACGTAAGAAATGTCTACTAATTTGAAGTTTTTCCTCAATATACAGACTTCCAATAAAAGTCTTTATTTTTTATTCAGTGTGGAGGAGAAGATCAAGCAACTGGAGGAAAAAATCAATGACTTGGTTGAGCAGTCTGTCCTCGCCAGTTGCAAGGCTGACACGAAAAAAGCCTTAGATTTGGCGAAGGAAGCAGCAAACAAGGAGCGCTCCCTGATTCGCCTCAAGGAGCAAGCCGGTGTGAACGAGGGTCACGATTGGGACATCACTTTCTCCGTAATGTTCAACTTGGCGAGTCAATACGAGGCTTGCGAGATGTACAGCGAGGCCCTCACGACTTATCATGACATCGCGAAGAACAAGGTGCTCGCTCACGGGGCTAAAGTGAAGATCAACATGGGGAACATTTATTACAAACAAAATAACCCGACGAAAGCCATTAAAATGTATAGAATGGCGATGGATCAGTTGAATAATACAAATCGGGATCTCAGGTAAAAATGTGAAACTAAAAATTCTTAAAAATTCTTAATTTGGCCAGAAAAATAATTTTTTTTGGGTGGATTCAGGCTGAAGTTGATGCACAACATGGGGATCATTTTCCTCAAAATGGGGCATCCCACTGACGCCGGGGCGAGCTTCGAGTATATCATGCAGGAACGCCCAAGTTTCAAAACGGGACTCCACTTGGTCGTCGCCAACTTCATGACTGGAG
>JAHZMW010000894.1:0-11776 GCA_027743745.1 Alloscopus bannaensis | reverse complement strand
AAAAAAATAACTCGACACGTTGTTCTCCTCTGTTTCTAGAGGAGTGCTTGCTGGTCATATAAATCAAAACATGAACAACGACACATGTGCGTGCAGATATTTGACGTGTCTAAAAATAAATTGAAAATGATGGCTCCTTCATCGCTTTGATACTGACGAGAGAGTGCGAGAGAAAAAAAGAGATGTGCAAATAGATAAATAATGAGGCGAAGGTATTTTAGGTGGCAAACCTGTCCGTCTTTACGTTTCGCGTGGAAAATGCAAAGAACGTTGCAGACGTATTTGTAGCTTGATTAGTTCACGGTCCCGGCGGTGTAGATCAGTCCCTTTAAACTTGATTTGATGACGACGCTGATATGTTGTAATTGGAAAGAGTGAGTGCGTCTTAAGTCTTCTTTTTGAGTGAGTGAATGTTACCACTTGAGTTACGCAACATCATTTCTTGACTGCCACTGCCAATGTGCCACGCAATGCATGTCAATCAGGATCAACTTTTTGTCTGAATCAATATAGGATCGCGTTGAATACAGCATAACTCAAACAGGGTCTTTGTGTGTAGATGAGCAAATAGAGTGTCGTTGTCACTCTCTGCTATTCAAATGTCAGTGTCAACGTGATGATGAAATTTTTTGTTTAGGTATGCCCACAGCATCCTTCACGACAAAGAGCGAGAAGAAAATAAATTTCATTTTCTGGGCCACCACACACACACACAATATAAATGGTGGACAGGAAACAGTTTATCTGATCCAAGTTTCGATTTCAGGCCCACTTTGAAACACTTTGTTTGCAAGGTGTCTCGCAGACGTTTGATGCGTGTGTGCAACCGATAATTTATGTCCTTTGCCTTTTAATTGTTCTCGATTGTGTCGGAATTGAAAAGTTGATATATTTTCACTTCGTTTCGCATCACTTCACCCTTGATGCCTCTTAATCATCGCAGCAATAACGATTACGGGACACAAGGAGGGAGAAGAGAGAAAAAAAGTGTTGTGAAATCATCGAGCTGAGATCAATTTTTTCACGTCAACCATCCTGCACTCACATTGTCTAATCGAGTTGAGGGCGAATTTCATAATTCATTTGCACAACAATAAAATAACCAGCGAATTCATCAATTTCCCCTGCGATGATGGAGGTTCATGGCGTGGTTACTAATTCAAACAGAACAAGAACACAGAGAAAGAAAAAATAACTTTCAAAAAAAATATTTGAATGCCTTTTTTCTAGCTATATTTATTATTTTATTGACAGTCATCAGCAAGAGTGAGATGAAAAGAGTTGAAAAAAGTGTTGATGAGCTGATTAGCCACACCCGAGAGTTTGAAAAGCATCAAAGCGCAGTGTGTGAGTAAGTCCATCAAGATTCGCTATGAGATGAGAATCACAATGAATTTTTACATGTAGTGCTACGCGCACACATTTAGCAAAGCGGACGTGACAACCAATTGACAGTTTGTGGGTTTCAATGTAGGGAATATTATATATTTGCGTAAAATTGGTTGGTTAATCGTAAAAGTGCAGCGGGGCTTGGTTGCCGATCATAATGGTGGTGGGAGATTGAGTGCTTTCGCTGTTTTATGAATGTGTCGAAGCTGAGAAGCCTCTTGTGTTTGTTATGTGTCCCAGCAAGAGATAGGCATCACTATCGAGCGCATTGTGAATTAGAATGAGTGCATGCTTTGTTAATTAGATTCCCTTTTGTGCTTATTAGCTATAAATGAGAGAGAGAGGGTAATGGCGATGGGATGATGAAAGGGAAAATGGAGTCTCCGTTCTCAACTGTTTCCATTATTGATTGCCATTCTTTTGGTCACGTTTGTCCACTCTAGACGTTTTTGCTCTAATTAGCTCAGAAAATCCGATCAGCAGCAGCTTATTTGGAGTTGCGCAACTCACGACAATGCACCTCTCGTGAGATGAAATACATAAAGATGCCGATTGACGCGGGCGGCGGTTTGCTGAATAAAGGTGCACACTCTGAAATAACCCCACTTTTCCCGAAGGGTGTCACAAAAAAATTGTGAAGAGTGGTGTGTGTGGTGAGCAGTCATCCATTGCTCGAAGCGAATAGCATGTCTCGAGCCTTTGACCACACTAATTATCTCTGATGCAATAGCGAAAAGCGCTTCGCAAAAAATATTTGCTCTTTCTCGACCACTTGATCATGATAATGATGGATTTGTGCCAAACCACAGGACAACAACAGGCCAACCACCCGACCCGAGTGAATTCCTCGTTTCGACAAAAATAAATGTACAAACGTCAACGTGAAATGGTGAAGGTGTGATTGCATTGCAACTTCCTCCATCTACATGTCTCAGTTAACACCTTGTAGCTGGAACGTGAGTCTGCGGAAATGCCACTACCTTCAAAGAGAAAAGCAACGTGCTTCTCTCTTATTACAATAAACAAAGAGAAAGAAACGAAAGCCGCTGCCTCACTTGTACCGCTGAAAAAAAGAGTGGAATGAATTGCAAGAATGAGAAATATTGTCGCAAATTTTAAATACCTACTTATAACAGCTTCGTTATGTTGCAGGATTTGTAGAGATTAACCTATTTTTTGAATTGGTTACACAATACACATCATTGTATTTTTATGGCAGCTTTTAGAAAATAATAAATAACTTACCTTCCTAAATACTCTGTTATTTGCATACACATGCAAGATTTTTTATGAGTCAGATCTCAGAATGTACAATTAAGTTATTCAATAATAATAGGAACGAGAGCGGAAGACAGGAAATGAAATTTTTTTCCACGTACATATGTTAGTCGTAATACATTCACAAAAACAAGAGAGAAAAAATGAATTGACACACTTCAATTTTTCACCCCCAAGTTTAATATCATATTGTTTGAACAATGTTTATTATTAGGTGTTTCTATCTCATGTTCGTTTAAAAACGTGTTGAGTGAGTGACTGTCTGTAAATTGTCTGACGTATTTACTGTGTATATTTCTCCTGTGGCACACAACAACAAGCAATCATGAAAATAAAAAAAAATGATAATGATTACCCTTCAACTAGCTAGAAACACACAGACAATCGTGATACAATCACATAAATAATGGCACTTGGTGCAACTCGAACAAGCATTTTTACTAGAATACATGAATCAACAACAAGCAATCATGAAAATATAAAAAATGATAATGATTACCCTTCAACTAGCTAGAAACACACAGACAATCGTGATACAATCACATAAATAATGGCACTTGGTGCAACTCGAACAAGCATTTTTACTAGAATACATGAAGTGACGAGAATGCACCAAGACCAAGATGAGATTTTTAAATGCAAGAGCATGAATTCAGCGTGCACTCGTTGCCTTTAGTATAAACACTCGAAACTCGCACATTTTTCTTCAAGTTTTTAGGCGTGCATTGGATATGAACAAAAGTCCATGAACATGACGAATAGAGAGAAGGGAAAGAAGCATATAGAGCGTTACTGGTGTATTGTATATTTAATATAGAATCGACAACAGGTGTATACACAGCAGCACATGGGCAATTTTTGTAAAACGGAAAGAGTGAAAGTGGTGCACCCCTTTCTTACTCTCAAAGAATACAGAGTTGTTGTTTTTTTAAACTCCTTTGCAATTTACTTGGTCTTCAATTCTCAATTGAATACAATACTGTGTATAATGACAATCATATTGTATGCTAACTATCCCAATCATGATACACGTTACCACATTATGTATGTGTGTACAAGTTTACGTATTTGTAAGTAAATATAATGCTAAAAGTCTTACTCGAGTCTACCAACACAGTTAAATACATACTTTTAAAAATCTGTTACGTATAACATAGTAGAGTAAATTGCGCAGAATCGCTTGTACTATGTAAATCTACATTGCTTTACTACATTTAGTTAGTGTTGATCGTAAGCATTATAAACTAGACGGTTTACAGAGATGAGATTATAAATTGTTGCAGCTGCGATCTTTAAAAATTCCACGCAGGATATACACACACATATATACATATACATAGGAATCCAAGCTTGCATGGTTTAAATGTTTAAATTTTCTATAAAAAACAACATTGACTAAAATAAAATAGTATAAACATGTTTGGGTCTACTTTACGTAACAGTTTCTTTCTTTCGCGCTTAACATGTCAAACTAAGGGTTTTACACTATTTACACTTCGTCTTTCCTAAGTCTGTTTTCTAAAACTCGTTAAATTTGGCAATTTGATACATTTGTTCGATTTATTTCAGCAAAAATATCTATTCTAGCAACGCCAACGTTTTATGCCAGTACGACAGTAGAGATGATTAATGTCAGGCATAAACTGCGTATTTTATATGGTAGTGATGTTGGCTTGGACTTGATGTGAAGTAAACACATTTCGAAAGATACTTTATGCATGTCAATACTGTATTGAAACAGAAAGTCTCTGAAAATATGGCGAACGGGATACTACAAGTGACACGACATTTTTCTGTACTTAATTTTTCATCATGTACCTAATTATGCGTATACGTTGATTTTCTCTCTTAAATAAAACATACATTTAGACAACAAACTGTACAAATCTAGTTTTGACATTTAAAAATCTTACACTCAGACCATTCTTAAACTTTGTAAATGATAGCTGATCATATCAATAGTATGTACAACGTTTTTATAACTGTGTCCCGCTTTTAATTCTGTTCGTGATGAGTGATTAATACCACTTTTATCTACAATATTGAGAGAATTGTAACTCTAAGCTAGAACTTGATCGACATGCGTACCTACAAATGAACGGACTGTTATTAATGTATACATTCGTATATGTAAGTACGTAAAAGCCAATATTTACAACCTACTTTATGTTTCACATTCGGATTGTTATTACGATTATGCAAGTCAGTAATAAATATTAATATTATGCACACACGCATTTTATTATGCCTTAATAGGTTTATGGAAAGGGGATTTCACTAGATGTTGTTAATCATCATGAAACTGTAAAAATGCAAATTGAGCGTGCGTCCGCACAAATCAATAGAGTAAACTAAACGAAAGGTTTGGGTACTGCATGAATGATTTTACCGGCTTGAGCACTACTAACATACCGATTGTAATTACCCTTTACATCAAGCCTCGACTAATCGTGGAAGGAATTATTGTGTATTCATCATTTATCTTGTTCATCAAATTGCTGATTTGTAAAGGCTAGCATAACTTAGAAAATAAAACAAAAGGGCAAAAATTTGAGTTAGCTCATCTAAAGAAGATGAGGAGATAATATGCAAACAATTGGTCATTGTGAGTAGACAGATTAAAAAACAAAAAAATCTTGGGGGTTAATTGCATTTTCTTCCGGGAATTAGATAGGCCATGAAACGAAGCGACATTTTTCTCAAACATCACAAGAGAACTGATATTGGAAATGAAATGAAAAAAAATGCACAAGTGTGAGAGAGCAAAGATGACCAAATCAAAGGAAGTTACAAGAAGACACTCGCCAGCAACTTTGTTAAAGCTTTTTTACCACGTTTTTGATTGCTAAATTTGGCTAGAAAACCAAAAATACAAATTTTTGTAACTAATAAAACAATTTTTTTAGTTGAAATTTGAAAAATGCGGAATTCGTCGACAAAAAGTAGACAGGTCACTTTGCTTTTACACACATGAATATTCATAATATTCGGCAAATGGCATGTCATCGACGGACAAAGTGTTTGCATATTTTCCCTAATGAATTCTCTAAAAATGGATGGCTCTTGACATCTGAATATGAATATAGTAAGCTTCTACTGAATAACAGGCTTTTGACTGAGTTGGTATACCCTTTGCTGCATTTCCGTCGCTAATTATGGCAATGAAGAAGCTTCATTATGAGTGTGGTCATGTCGTTATGTAATGTCATGACTCTTGACAGCATAGAGCGACTTCTTCTTCGCCACGATCATTCTCACAAGGATATAATATATGTGAAGTGCTTACAAATGTAATGCGGTGAAGCTTGTGCCGCTCTTCTGTACATTAAATGGGGATAATGCCGGCACATATAAACGTGCCGGAAGGAAGGAAGGAAGCAACAGTCTTTAAACATGAATGCAGGTATTATTATTATAGGAAAACTAAAAAACGACAAAATGCACACATGCAACGCATCCATTATATTACGAATGCCTTCTCAAATTACGATTATGAGTTATGATGATGACTGTGTGACATAACTGGTAAATAAATTGTCTTCTACGTAAAGTGGTACGCATAATAATAGGTGAAGTAGACCCATCACATCACAGTGTCGCCGTCACATTTTTTAAGTGCCAAGAGGATTTTCTCATTTTGTAGCGTCTTCCTGATTACATTTTAAAACTTCAACTTGGTGACTTTTCGTGTTTCTCTTCCTCTTTACAGGTAGCACATCTCCAAAGCCTTGAAAAGTGCGGCGGCATCCGCTTGGGTTGAGATACGCCAGAATGGAAAGTTCATCTGTGGACAGACAAAAAGCACGCATATATAACATTATTGGAACATAATTCCTCAAACTCCACTTGAATGACCATCACATTTTAGCAACTCATCAAGGAGTTGTACGAAGACGCACAATGAAGGATTTGAAAAGGTTTACGAAAGTTATTCTGTTGTGTATCATTCTCTGCCTAAATTGTTGCCAGTTTGAATGTTTGCACGCATTGTTCGGGTTAAACTTGCATTTCACAATGAGAGCATAAAAGGTTCATTAGGCCGCCTATTAAAGTTGTGCTCGCGTGATGAGTGACAGAGATTAAGTTTTCAGGGGAAAAGTTGTGAATTGAAAATTCTAATTTGCTCGAACTTTGCATTTATATTACGCTTTTTCGATCAAAGTCGTGATAATATTTGATGAAGTAATAGGGCCACAGCCAAAAATGGTTTCGAACATTGAAATGTCTGCCTTATGCAACGTTGTGTCTAGAGTGTCTACAAACCTCGTAGAGAATAGTATTGATGAAGTGCCATTGAACCCACAAAATTTCTGAACTACGGCCCGATCAGATACTTTTGTATATTCTAAATGATTTGTGCTTTCAGATCCATAATACGTAACAGTGAAAAGCAAGAATAAGGAGATAATGCAATGCCCCGTTACTAACTAGACAGTTAGTGGTGAATATTGTGTGTAGTCATCTCTCCATTCATTTGTTACGAATGCAACCTCTTCAAGAACTGAATCACGAAGTAAATGATTCTCAGATTCTTTGGCCACAACAATGAATTATATTAAACAGTAGTTAATACCGGATTAGTTAGCATACGTAAAGCGCACGAATTCACCTCACTCACCAACTCAACGAGTCAGAAGAATAAACCTTTTAACAAGAGTGAAGCTTGAAACTCGTGGTTTTGGTCAGGAGCTTAAATCATGTGAATGGTTGGTTATGTAAGCGTTTGTTAATTTTTCCTTAGAATCTCAGATTTTAAACATGATTCCTCTGAACAATATTTTCATACATTTTACTAAAAAACAGATTCATGAAATCATGAATGAGCGCGATACACTTGATTTTCAAATTATACACATAGCACACTGATGGAGGATGAAGATATACGATACCTCTGATCCTTAACTTTAATATACCCACGATTTAACCTATGCTGTCCTCTCAACGTGTACTTTAATTTTTATGAAATAAAAGTTAATGACGCATTGCCAAGTGTAAAAATATAGGTTTGCTTGGAGTGGCAAATGATACATTTTCCTCATCGTTGCATTGCGAGGTTGTGCGATGAAGTGTGCTTCAAATGTATAACAGGAACCAGAGTTAGTTTCCACTTTTAATAAAATAAAATACCCCTTTACGTATACAGTAGAAGAGGCAATTCACACATGTTGAGGCTTCCCGAATCGAATTGCAGTACATTTTTGTAAGATTGGCAGCAGTGTTTGCAGAAAAAACCTAGGCGTGAAGTGAACATAATACTACGTAACAAACAACTTTGGAGCAAATGAGACTTGTTACATCAGACGCAGACAATACAGATTAATTCGCCTCATTTACTACAAAAGGAACAACTAATCTGCAATTAAAATGATAATACTTATGCGGCGAACTTCCACTGTCTTGTAATGTGGCTTTTGCGTTTACTTTGAAAAGTAAAAGGATATCCGATTTCCGCTTTATATACCAATTTTTGTTCAGCACACAATGGCATAATGCGTGTGGAAATTACTGACGTGTGTAAAGCGAGTGTTTAACAAAAACTATGATTTATTTAGGAAAAGAACATTTAATCCGTTCCTTTTCTTTCATAATTGACAGTACACATTGGGGAGCAAATTGTCGTGCCTTAGGTATACAACACATGGAAGGAAATCATTTTCTGCATTTTAAGAAACAACCGACTTTAATGAGTGTTGCCGTGAGTGGAAAGTTCTATCAAACACCGCAAACAAAGGAGTTTTGTAACACGACTCCATGTCGCAAAAGTTCATTTAATTAAAAGCTATCCAACTATACATTAGAACTTTAAATTTGAGTGGATCTCTTGTGAATCTTCCGCTTCTCAGGTCAGACGTCTATGATTTGGCTTGCGTATTTTACTTCTGTCTACTTACTACAGCCTGAATAAAGTAAAAAAGTGCAACTGTTCCTGTAAGGATAGTTTTACAAGTGTGGACATCTGCAAAAAGCTGACCTTGAGCGGCTAACTGGAGGTGCACTGCCTCAAAGCATAAGTCCGGTTCTAGAGTCTAGAGTCAATCTTTCTAACTTGATCTTCATCTGAGGCAAACTAATCTCCCATGTTGGAACTTTTAGGTACCTCAACCAATAATGACCAACTCAGCGGTCCTTGCGGGATCCAATTTGGAATCAAGTTTGTTAAAGATCGAGATTTGGATGGGATGGTTAGCGTTATCTACAAGTGGCTCGTTGTCACTGCCATTTATTCTATTTACCCTTTGATGCATCTCTGAAATGTAATATTATGCTCTTATACAATCTTATAGATTCAGGAAGTGATTGGGAATTGGGAAAGACGAGAGAGAAAGAAAAAAATTAGTATTCAGAGCACAGAGCGTGTCGCCTCTGCTCAACAAAACAACAAGCCATAATAATGATAAAAAGAGCTTTTTGTGACAGCAGGAGCAGTAGGCACTGAACACTAAATGCAGTAGTAAAAAACGAAGTAAGCAAGCCGATTACTGTGTAATGGCACATCTCTCGCTACGCGTACACCCGTTCAGCAAGTGTAATGCTTGCAATGCATGATTACTAATTTTCATTGTTGACTTTTGTCTTTCAGTGAGAGATGTGCTGGCTGATCCTATTATGGATTTAGTGGAATGAGCACGCGTAGACAAAAACTATTCCTAAACGAGCGTTATTCTTCGAGTGAAACACTTCAAAATGCACGTAATGTGTACTTCAAGGAAAATGAGAACGTTCAAACGCTGTTGCACATGGATTTGGATGCATGGACACGTCAACGCTGACTCGTGTTGGGTGTGAATATGGACGATTCAACGTTGGATGTCCATCAGTTACATAGATTTTCTCTAATTTACTGATTACATTTGTCCGATGAAATCAAGTGTCTTGAAAGACAAATGGATATACAAAAATTGCTAACATCAAACGAATTAAACGTTAGCTACACAACAATTACATTATTTCGCAATATAAAATACAAAAGATTATTAAATTACAGAGTTGCACACATATGCATCTTCAACACATCGACGGCAGGTGACATGCTGTTTATGAGTTTAGGGATTGATCAATCACATAAATCGATATAATATTTCTTAGCATTATTGCTCCACAATAGACTATTATGCAGACCTAATCATAACTCACACAAGACCACACGCAATTGACAGTCTGTAATGCTTCATCTATTTATATGTATAGCATAAAAAATTCTTTACTGACTGACCATTGGATTTGAAATTGGACTGTTCCTCTACAGTTCGCTGTATGCCAATCAACTATATCCCAGAAAATATAGGCTAGGTTAATCACAGGCATCGTTTGCAGTGATGCCCGATANTATGCCAATCAACTATATCCCAGAAAATATAGGCTAGGTTAATCACAGGCATCGTTTGCAGTGATGCCCGATAGTTTGCAAAACACACAAAACTTGGAGCAAAGCTGTCAGATAGTGACGGTACCTGTCACAGGTGTATTATACTTCTACCCGCCAGGCAAATTGTTTCCAAGTTTTGTGACTTTTAGGTACAGACAAGCCTAAAATGTCAAGGCGAGGCTATTACCGTAAAGTTGATGTGTCGTACCTACCAACTCCTGTGATATTAATCTTCCTTAAAATATTGAGGAAATAAGGAAACAAAACAAACTCACAACATTCAAAACTCTCACTCCTCGTGAATTTTACGATCACAAACATAATGCGAAACGACTTCAAAAAATAGGTAATCTGTACAAAAAAACTTTTACTTTCATCATCATAAAATTGCTCACAGCTACAATTTAAAAGGGAGATTTCGGGTCTCCCCTCAAAAAGGAGGATAATTTGGCTCTTGGCACGAACCAGCATGAAATAATAAATATATCCTGATTTCTTCTCAAGAAGGGTGGTGGTGATATATTTTTGAGATTCGTTTTTTATCTCTCTCTGATTGATTCACTAATGCAAGTGTTAGATTAGAGCATTGTAAACAATCGTGTGAAATATGAATCCAATTCGTTACCTCACTATCGAATTGTGTGCATCTGTTGTTTACGAAAAAGGAACAACCAAATGCACACGTACATACATTGTAATAAAGCGTCTCTCTCTGTGTGACTGTGCACTAACTGGCATGATCATGATATGCCTAGTCACTCCATTGCACTTCCTCATCTCCTCATCACAGCCATCATCATCATCATTGTCAAATAACAAGTTTCTTGCATTCTTCGCAACTTGTGAAAATCAGAGAATGCTATTAATATTAAGATCGGAAAGCAAATATATTATGCACGTAGCATGCAATGTCTCGTCACGTCACCTATTTGGGTTTCCGTTCTCCATTTCTCAACTTTTGCATTTATGATGATGATGATTGAATTATTTCACACTGCTCTGCATGTACATTTCAACTAATGATAACGGCAGCAGTGACCAGAAACAACTCACTCACCAACTGACATCGAAGCTCATGTATGACGTGTTTATTTTCATCGCGGTAACGATCGATACACTATATCAGAAAATGAGGATTATGTAAGAAAAATTAGCATACAGGAAGACGTCATTAGCATAAGTTCTCTGAATACTTTGTGCACAAATAAATGGATGATGTGTGAAAGAACAAAATTCATAGCGTGCGTACGCATGGTCAGTGAGTGACAGCAAAGTTGGCTTTCTGAAATGAAGTATTGTTATGTAAGACTATTGCAATATCGCCGATCATTTGCTTACTGCAGCTGTAGCGAAGGTGGAGGGCGGAATTATAGAACCTCTACGAATCGCAATTATATAAACCGTGTGGACGGGTTTGGGTCTGCTATATTTCAAATGAACGCAGTGACACACGCAGGCAAGGTTGGCGTTGCACCTGACATTTGACACAAACCTATCTGATCTTGCAATATTATGTGGTAGCTATACAGCTTGTTTTTTGGATATGCCAAATCAAATGTCACGTAACATTTTGAGTCACCTTGTTTGAAGGAGGATTTGGAATATTATTAATTAATTTGCACTTTGTGCAATGCGGAAAGCTTTAACGTTACTATATATAGCTTGTTGGACCCACCTGTTTTGGTGGCGGAGTAGATGTTCTCGATGGGGAATACAGGGCCCAGCCCATACAACAGGACTTTG
>JAHZMW010000893.1:0-18721 GCA_027743745.1 Alloscopus bannaensis | reverse complement strand
TGTGAATTTTGCTCTTACTCTGGTGAAAGTGCTTCTTTAATATATATGTTCATTATAAAAGGAAAATCCAACAAAGTATGCAAAAGTCTGTTTGCTTCAGCAGAGCACACAGATAACGGCAAAGAAAACTATAAATATTCATATATTGTACATCCCCCATCGGAAGAAAATGCCTTCAAGCGCACACGTGTGTGTATCTGTAATCTGTAGGCGTTTCTTCTTTGTTCTTTATGCAGTTAAAGAGAATCTGAAAACAAATCGACGAAGCAGATAGAAACCCTGAAGTTTCACCTGGAGGGAGTGAAAGCAATAAAAAAAGTGTTGAGCTGAAATACATAATCTGAAAAATTTGCATATCTACCAGCACGTTCAAGTTTGAGAAAAACCTGAGACGTGTAATGAACTTTTCCATTAAAATAGGTACTTGTTGTCTGTAGAAAAAACCAAATTCTTTTCGACGTTCGTTTGCCTCTATTTAAGTCCATCGTTTGCTAAAAAGGTAGATACACAACGTTTCTAACATGTATAAATAAGCAAAATGAATTCTTGTTTGTATATTATGTGTTCTTGAAACGGAAATAAGATTAGCACCAAATCACCTGGAGGGAGTGAAAGCAATAAAAAAAGTGTTGAGCTGAAATACATAATCTGAAAAATTTGCATATCTACCAGCACGTTCAAGTTTGAGAAAAACTTGAGACGTGTAATGAACTTTTCCATTAAAATAGGTACTTGTTGTCTGTAAAAAAAAAACAAATTCCTTTCGACGTTCGTTTGCCTCTATTTAAGTTCATCGTTTGCTAAAAAGGTAGATACACAACGTTTCTAACATGTATAAATAAGCAAAATGAATTGTTTGTATATTATGTGTTCTTGAAACGGAAATAAGATTAGCACCAAAACTTTGAGGGAGGAAAGAAAGTCCTCAAAAACTTTTTGCGAATCAGTTTAAAGTGTTTAAACCTCGTTTAATGTTATGTTACTTATTCTCTGCACCACTAGCTAATGTCCGCAAGGGATTAATTTAACTGAGTAGCTACTACATATGTGAGAATTCTACGGTCTCCGAAAAAGGTTACTTGAGGTTTCTTTTTGTTGCTGAGTATTTTCCGAAATAACCTCTAATTTCAATGGTTCAGCAGTTTCTCTGCAATTTAAGTGGATTTCAAATTTAATATTCGTACTGCAATGTGCAGATACTCTAGCCCTCAAGATTTTATGACGGCAGTAGTCTAATGGCCATGTGTTGGTTTGTAAAAATACTGTTCGTGAAAAAACATGGTCATTCGTTTGTTTTATTTGAGAATTTCCGCAAATCTTATGCCTTGGTCTAATGTAAGTACAGTCTATTATAGGATTATAGTACATACTATACTATCAGTTATATCCTATGTCATTTATTCTGTAAATAATGTGACAGGGTTTGTAGGAGACTATCTGAAGTTGTTTAAATATTAAAACATTCATTTGTCAGTAGAAATATAGAAAGACTGCAGTGGTATATATTACACATGGATGAAGATCGACATATTGGTATTATTAGTTTAATGGAGAATATAATATACCAGCTCCATCCATGCGCAGCAGCTAACAATGGCGGCGGAATTTTATATGTTGTTAGGTCATTGTATAGGAATAGTAAGCGCTGGAAGTTTACATCTCATCTCACTCACTTTCATGAAATGTGCGGATTAGGGTACCTTGACGGATCTTAGGAAGAGAAACCGGACGTTGCGGAACCGTTGTTGCCGTCACGAAGAAAATTGAATCTTCCCGGCTCAAAGAAGTAACGGAAAGACTGTCAGAGTGTGTTAGGACTACCAAACAGACTGATTATATGCTCCAAAAAATCTTTCCTACGAAGTAGCGAGGACAGTACGTGTGAAAAAGTGAGGACCTGATGATGGGTACTGGAGTTCGGGTGACTAGAGTACTAGATACTTTGGTATTTATTGTGCACTTTGGGGAACATGAAGGTTTGTATTCTACAAGTAGATCGATTTCAAAGCCTCAGAAACTGCAATGCCACAAAATCGGACATTTTACAACCCTACACTGCATTTATGATTGCAACTGTCCTACTAAATATCATTTTGTAACAAATCCGTGTGTATTGACATCTATTACACGGAGAAAGTTAGTTACACAACATTAGATACTCACGTCATAAATCATATTAGGTAGTTGGGTTTGCGAGTTGGGCCTCCTTTCGAACATTAGATTTATTATAATCGTATCGTGTAGTTTTTATTTAAAACCGAAACGGTTCAACTTGTAATTTAGTCCCAATCCGCCTTTTCACATCGTAGTTTTTTAAGATAAGCTAAAATGTGACACAATCACAAATTCGACAGTTTGTAATTTGTATGAGTAAGGAACGACATCAATACCTGCTTATAATTTTTATTGAAGATTGACTATACCCCGAACACAACACAACATAAAACCTCCCCAAAGTCATGACAAATTACCAAAATGACGTGACATGTAATCGGTAATCATTCTGCAAAAACGTACATTATCCGGCAACGTTTACGCACTCAAAGAAAGCCATTAAAAACGTAGTCAAAGCCGCAGTGACAAATTGGTTGAGAAACACGAGTTCTCCTTCATTTTCTGCTTGAAAAACATCACGCAACTCTTTACTAATAATAGCACATGCATAACATACGACATTCATATTTATTCAGCAATAAAAAACTTCATTTGTGGAAAAGTCCCTATCGGTGCGTTCGCACGCTCGTGTAAAATACATTGTACAAAATTGCATAATACATTTCATACTCCCAATGTCCTCTCTAGTAAAACTTGTATCAATGCATGTTGTTCTTGATGTGTAGCCAAAACACGCTGAATTTCTCCAACAAAGGGTTTCCACTCAAAACACTTTTTTGCGTTCCTCAACATTCAAAACACCTTCCATGTTTTACTTAACCAACACTGCAGCCTCTCTGCTGCACACAGAAATCATAATGCATGTCTAACACGGACTCGACTTTCTCTGTAATCATCATAAATGTAAAAGTGTTTTCTACACGAACGCCAGCAAAACAACAAAAGAAACATTCAATCAAAATATGACACGTATTAAAAAATTCGCCTCCCACCAAATTCCCTCTCTGGTTCCAACGAGCAAAATCCTTTTTGTCACGACTTAATGTAAACATACGCGCGTGTATGCACACGTAAGAAAACTATCAGTTGAAACAGAAAGGAATCCATCTGCAAAGGAGAAATTGCTGAGGTGGCAAGCAATTCGGTTATAGAATACCGATAACATGTTTTCTCTTTGTTGCTCCTTGGAAAGGCAACCTTATCGGAGGAAAACCTAACAAAACACTCTCTGAATAGAGATATGGGGCAGTAATATTCACAATGGCACACTTTCTCGAGCTAACAACAGTACGGAGAAAGGCATTCAATAGTTTTTTCTATATCACACCTTCCCCCTTTGGCTAAGTTTTTCATGTCTTCGTTTTTCTATTTTTGCAGTGTGAACCACGTTCTAAGAACAGTCGTCGTCGGTAACGCAGGTGAGCCACATGAAAGCTTCCGATCACCACGCACACGTTGTCGATCTGTTTTCTTTTCTATCTCGACCAAAAGCTTTCCTTTCTCCAGAGGATACAATCAAATTTGCTCCCATGTGTAATCTAGCCATGTGTGTATGTCTGAATACTTTCACACAATTTCACCATTATCATAACAATGTATCAGCCCATCAATTACCCACCTACATTCATGTTGGTTACCCGCTGCTACATTTTCTGCTAGTCGGGCTCTTGCTCACATTCTCGCCCAGAGAGAATGCTACGTGAGTGGAAGGTGTCCAATGAAAACGCATATTAAATGCCATTCCCGGCATCGTCATTTCTCTCAGTTGATCCGCAAAAAAAATATGTTAATAAGCATATACATATATCCGTGGCTTGGCCTGCTCAATTGGCACATGTAATACTATCTCCGCATATTATGGTTAAATCTCTAGTAGTGAAGCATGTATTTGTGAGAAGCCACTGCTTTGCTCAAATCGCAGAGAAATTTTCGATTTTGTGGTCGGTGGTTGCGAGGATATAAAAACAAGAAAGTCTTATAAGTGTATATAGGTGCATAAACGAAAGCACAAAGTATATATCTTGGATGAAAGAAGTTGGCGAGTTTGGAACACAAGCGTATGGTGGAAAAATAAAGAGAAAGTACAAGCTCCCACAGAAAATCGCTTCTCATCGTTAAATTCCATGACACGCCGCAATCGAAGGCGAAAACAGTAAATGTAAGCGTGCTAGTGTGCACTTTATGATTTTTATGCACCCTTGACTCTGAAAATGGTCCAGTTCTTCGCACGTACATAAAATCGCGTTTCTACTGATCTGTACTTGAGGGGTGGTCGTCCCTTTCAAATGGCCTACCAATTTGGCGACCACTTGGGTCAAAAGATTTTTACTGCGATGGTTCACATACTCCAACCCAGTTCAAGAATTGTATTATAAAACTCAAACTTATCAATTACCATTATTATGCTTCTGAGAATTCCTTTTGAAAATGTTGTAGCAAGTTTGGTATCCGTACCATGTTTCGATCCTCTACTCGATGATTATTATAGGAATTCAGGAAAGTAGAACCTTTTCTGTGTGAGTGATAAACTTCAATTATGTCTAGATGGGGTTTCACCTCCTTAACTTCCTTATAATACGCAATCACGCAAAGTGCAGCTCACGACCCATGAAAATGTTAAGCGTACTAAAGAATCCATAGCATTGAAGTCAGTAGTTCATGACGTTTTAACACGAAGTGCCGATAGGAGTAATTAAGTTTATTTACATCAAAAGTCGTATTTATCAGCCATGTCTGTGTGTAATGTTCTGGACCACCTTAACAATCTGCAAAAGGTTATTGAGAAATCGAAGAAACAAAAGTTTTAATAATAGAAGTGTGTACTTTATATTTGAAATGGATGCGTGATCTGTGTGAAATCTGTTTTCCTCTGGGTTCGTATTTAGTGTTGTTGTTTTCACTTGACCTGGCATTTGTGAAAAGAACCTTGGGCTTTAAGAAAACCAAAGAAAGCTCGAACTTGTCACAACAAGATGTAAGCTGTTCGTTATCCAAGTGCCGTTCTTATAAACAAAAGTTTTGCTTACTATTCTACTTATTTAAATGATTAAGAAAGCAATCGTAGACGGAATGCCACGACACATATAAATACTGAGGGGGGCTTGTTTGTTGCTAAATAACAATGATTTGACAGTATTGGCTCAGCCCATCAAAGCAAGCAATTCTGGTTTCCATTTTTTAATGGAGACGTGGTGAATTGAAGAATGAAATAGCATAACATTCTGATTTAATTAAAACCACGCAGCCCCAGACATATTGTCTTTTTACAGCCTTTGAGTATATTCTAGCCTCCGACTTTTGTCGTGAAAGTGTAGAATAAAAATATCTGTGTTATTGGCTTCCACCACATAATTCCCACGTAATTCGCATCGATTTTTTATATTCTCCCTTTATTACCGAACCAAATTAATTGTTCAGAGAAGGTTTGTCAGTGCGTAAGTGAAGAATGAGAACCTTTCGCATCAACTGGTAAACTTGAACATGGCGATGTGAAAATGGAAGCTGGGAAAATTTACTATTTTATAATAGAGGAAAGCTTTATCCACAACCAGCCAGCTTGCCTTCCATACAAACTACATGCCACATTACTACGAGCATAATCATAATATACATCACCAAGACGTGTTAAACGGAAAGACTTGTTCCGGTGCGGCCAAATTCTGGGTTTTCTTGAATACAACGAGTGAGAGAGAAAATGGAATGTTGTACGTCGAATAATGAACGCAGTACCCAGAGCAAGCAATGACACCATTAATATCAATATCACCGTTTCCGTTCCGTTCAAAGTTCCACAGTGGCACTTCCGCGTAACCAGTGTATAATGCCGAAACCAAGTTAGAAACATTTTCCCCATCTACAATTTTACTGACTACAACATATTTATGTATGTATGTCTACATGGTATTCTTGATCTTGATTTGTGTGAATGAATGTCTGGGTAGCTAACATCCAATTTTATAATAGTATACGCTCTTACTTAAACAAAAAAATGCAACAATCGACGTTCTTTCCAGGATCTAACTTCGTAGGTAGGTCCGTATACGGATATTTTTGGTAATGACTTCTTGGCAAACATAGTACATGTAAAAGGAAAGAAAAACGATCTGAAGCAATTTTCCTCCCCGGTTTCTCACTCCTCCTTTTCGGGTCGAATGTTTTTTTTGTCCCAGTACTTCCTGGCGGCCAACTTTTCGGTTCAGAGTAATGGAGAAAATACAACTAGTTTCACATAGAATGTACACATCAAACTGAAGGAACTACCCACACATGTAGGGTGAAATCTCTACTCAATCAAGGTCGAGCGAGCGAGAAGCACTGAAAATAACTGTATAAAGCAGTCATAGAAGACGAAAGAATCTTAAGAGACTTCAACCCTAACTCGGTTTTGATTTGATCGTTTTTCTCTCTCTCCCCGAGCTTCCTTGGGGAATTCACGTGTTGGAAGAATCATCTCCTCGAGTACTTCATCTCAAGGGTAACATCTATCTACGAACTGTGAGAATTCGAAATTGTGCCCACAATATCTCAAAGGTAATGTGTATTGTGTTTGGAAAACCCTAATAAAAAGGGAAATGGTCTTGAGGGTTTTATTTGCAATTCAGCTCATACTGTAATATTTTGTACTTTGCGGGAGCTCCTCACATTCAACCACTCCATATTGCTGAAAGCAATGAATCGGTAACCGCAATTGCAAATAACGGTCTATCTTTGCATTAAGGTTGAGGGTTGCAGTTGAATCAGTTTGTTTGAACAGGATGTAAATATTCAAAAAGGTTCCGCATTTTGCAGGATTTTTTTGGTTGAACGTGGATGACCCTTTCTTCAAGATTTAGAGATACAAATATTTGTTAGACGTATTAGGAAAAACGAGCTAGTTTCTTTACAGGAAGGGTGCCTTCCGTTTCCGGCAATGTTTCAGAAAACATGAAAACTAATTCTCGTTCCAAAGATTGCAGTTACTGCAAATTTTATGGAGCATAATTAGGTACTTGGTTATTCTCAAAGGATATTTAAGAACCACAATAATATGGTTGGTATGTAGTATGTGACACGAGATTACAAAATTCTTGTGTTGCAACGGTAAACAGAAACGTAACATCGAATCTGTTGCCTTCGGTATTTCAAAGAGTGGAGATCAAAAGTTAAATTCTACTCTACGAAGAAAATGTACTTCAGCAAGAGTGACCACCACTCGTGTCACAACGGTTAAACAATCTCACGTTAACAACGTGAGTCACAGCTTCGACAACAAAATAACAATTGTGAACCGAATCCTGTTGTTCCAAAGGCCATCAGCCACTTCACAAAGAAATGTGGATAAAAATGCGTCCGTGTGTAACAAACGGTATTCCTTCCTCTCGCGTTTCTTTTTTCTTACGCGAGAAGATTTTTGCTTATTCGTGAGTGAGTAAATATCAGCAAGTGGAAAGGGCACTCAGCCGAAAGTAAATAACAACCGGTCCACTCTATTTTCCTTCAACCTAATCGCCCTCCTTCTTATCCAGCTTTCCCTCTGCGTTCTTCACCTTCATACGGAGATCGAAAAGTTTTTGGCCGGAGAGGTTAATCTCTAAGAAATAGCGTGAAGAAAGTGAAGGGAAACGCGAGAAAGGCCTTGGACGTTAGGGCAAAAATAAAGTGAGGTAAGAAAGGAGAAAGTGGAACGGGAGACGACTTCTGAATCTTGTCCATTGAACAACGGGACTTGGACTCTCGTGAAACAAGCGAAACACAAAAATGTACACACACACATTCTTCGCAGAGAATATTATTACCAATTGTTGACTGACTGGAACGGAGAAGTCGTATCGCAAAAGAGTAGTGTAAGCAATCAATGCAATGACCCCAAACTGGAGAATGTGATGTGATGAGGAAAGTTGGTAAACCTTTGAAACCCTTTTCTTGTAGATACAGAAACACTACATTGTACCATGCTTTTGCTGTCTCTCCTGCCCATCATGAGAAGGAAGATGGAGAAGTAATCGCTTCCTTCGGAGATTCCTACTTTTCTTCTTCTCTTTTATCAGTTAAGCATTAAGGGCATATGAAGGCCATGGAGTTATCTACTTCCTGCATTGTACCCAAGAAATCCTCTTTCAACCATCGTTTTCGTTCTGGTTTCGCCAAAGTTGGGTCGTGATGCCCTATTCTGTTTTGTCGTAAAACTTTGGTCAAGTGTACATTGTCGATTGGCAGCCACATAAGGTGACATTAACTTAATGGATTTCGATTCAGGAGAAATCAACCAAGGACAAACAGGGAAGAAGAGTACACGGTTATCATTTGTGACTGATTGTGAATCTGCCAATAGAAGGGAGCAGATTTTTTTACAGTACCACCATTTTTGGAGAAAGCTACCCGAACTTACCCCTTTATTCGGCAACGCATGACATAGAAAAGTTGACTCCTATCTCAATTATTGATGGAATAGGCCTACTGTTTGATTGTATTGTTTGCTAGTTGAACTAATGAAATTCGAAATTGAACGTACGAAACAGGTGTTTGGAAGAATGTACGCTCTGGCTATTTCAGGAGCCTGATTTAGTAGTACACTGTCAAATACTGAAAAGAGATCAATCTCATCTGCTGCTGGATGTTAAGTTATGGTTCTTTCAGCAATTTATGCAATAAATTACATGTATGCTAGCTCTAGCTCTGAAGCCTTATTGAACCTAGAAACGCAGCTTACCTTGTCAATTACTCTCTGGTACTATGCCCTTACAAAATATGATGTCGTGATTTGCTTCAACAATGCATAGGTACACTGATCACATTTGCCTTCCTACTCACATCTGAGCTGTAAGTAGGAAACGGATGTCTGGCCACAAATCATGTTTTAGTGGCATGTAAATCACAACGGGTCTTCGTAAACCAATCCCCCTTTTCATGCCTCCTTGTCGTCGCATCCTCGATGATATTGTTCAAAGCAGAGTTACGACAGGCTCAGTGAGCTCTTCTGCTCATAAAGGAAAACAGGCGGAGCGCTTTGGTGTATATATTGTCTATTGGATTGGGACGTGGTATGATAAACTTTTATTAGAGCAAATTGAATTTGTTGGGGCAAATCCATCAGTACAACACTTGGCTGTATTCTCTCTCCGCTCTCTGTGTCTTTCCTTATCTTAAACTGAAACCATAACGAACCTTTCACTTGGGGAAGTGTACAATGTGGGATTTGAAGCAAACAGGACGGAACTCCTGTCTGATAAAAAGAACGCTCCTATCCACACACAAACCCATCCTGACTTGACTTTTATTCCATTTTGACTACCAGTATACCTAAGACAATTTTTTTAAAAAAATAGATGCGATGCAGTATAACATGGTCTTTTCACTTTTCTCCGTACCACATACACATGGCCTTCATCCAATCTCATCCAATCTTTTACAAAACACTTCCGTCTTGAATGCCTCCGCTTTTTATTTATGCCAAAAACGAGGCCTCTTTGTAGTGATGATGCATACACGCTGCATCCGTTTTCATTTTCTTGTCTTTCACTCTCTTTCTCCCAGAGAATCAGTATTCTTTTGAAAACCTTTATCGTGAAAACCCCCGCCTTGTCTTGGAAAACAAAGTAATCAACTCGGTGAGTCAGGGGTGGTGGAAGATGGAAACGAGGAAATTGAATCTGACGACAAAGGGTTGTCAGCCAGTGAAATACAATAAGCTTATTAGAAGGAAGCTTACGATTAAAACTAGACAGACTTATCATCATACACGAGAGCATTTGTGATTATGCAAAATACAATTTTAGGAATACTCCTTCGTTCACTATCATCACTAAGATGGTGTGTTGGGAAATAACTTGGAAATGTACACGCTTACATCAAAACATCAAGATTTTATATTTAATTCATATTTATCTTTATATGAGGTTTGCATTAAGAGATAAAAAATGTACTCACTTGCATATTTATCTCACTTTGTCGCTTTGCTTGGAGGTTCCACGAGACGAACTTGGCGATTCAGAGTTTCATACTTCACAGAGATTCATATTAATATGTATTTACCTAGTAATACACACCTTCCACCTACACACGAAAAACGTCATACATTGCTCAAGGGTAAACGCAGACTCTTCACGAGGATTCCTCATCCGAAAACTTTTCCTTGGAAGCAGCAAACTCAGTGTTACTTCAGTCTACAACTAATCGCGTTGGCGTACCAGTCGTATAATTGTTCCAGCGAAATCCGCTCGATAAATATAATTATGTTGGGACTAGAAAGAAGATTTATGTATTTCATCCTCACTCTTCTATAATAATATGTAATGTACAGATTAGACAGAGAATGTTCCAAAAAATGTTCAGCAGCACTAATACTGATAAGTGGGCAATCCAGAGTACATTACGCTGTGGGATAAATAACCCCCTGTTGATGCCCTACACAAAGTGTGTGTTTTCTTCTGTGTGCACACAGTGGTGCGTGAAATATTGAACCCGTCATCAAAAGACTGGTGGAGACTCCCACGTGAAAAGCGTCATCTAAAATTACATCACATCACATCCTTCACACATCCGCAGGGCATATCGTATCGGAGCACGAGCACACTCCAGTAAACGGTATTACATAAATAAATTTCTTGAATTCGGATGATGGGAACGGACACTTGGGAAGTCTATCCATGATTGGGTTTCCCGTTCGGTCGCAAAGCAATACTAATATGGTGTGATGCGAGCTTCCCCAGAATTGGGATGAACGGTGCACACACGCGGCCAGGTAAAATACACATACATACACACGACAAGTTGGGTGAGGTATCTGTCACTTTTATTATCCTGATGTCCACGAAACACCTTCAACTCCATCACCCTCCACATCCACGTCAGTATCAGGGTCCATGGTTAGCTGAGTCTCAAAAGTTTTCCGGTTACTTGTCGTCCACGGACTGCCCCTGTTAATCGCTGCCGTCGACGTCGTGATCGTGTTCTGGCTCGGTGAAGACAGTCCACAGGAGTGCTGGTAGTTGGGCAACTGCAACTGATCGGTGTTGCGCTGTTTATTGGATCCGCGGCCACAAACCGAGTTCACTCCACCACCTACACTACTCTCCGAGCTCACACCACCGTGTTTCTTTTTGTTTCGAATGTAGTACTCATCGCCCCCGAACTGGGAATCGTAAAACTCACGCCTCATCAGGTCATCTAAAGTGGTGATCCATCCAGGAATCTCGGCTGTAATAGAGAACATAGTATTACCATGATGCGATATGATATGCATAATTTATTGCCATTTTCGAGGACTGAAAAGCGAAATAAATAATCCACTTGTGAGCTTTCCCGAAATCAAGGATTAAACCATTATTTTCAGTGACAACAAAATATCTTGCTCCGCTTATTCCTTATTTATGGTATGCTCTCCTCTGCTCCAATTTATGACTGGGCCAGACACATACACGTGTCTGGAAACACATTTTTTCATTTTTACTCAAAATATAAGATGAGATGAAGTCAACGTGGTCGAATACCTTCAACAAATGGACGTACGAGAGCGAGCACGAAGAAAGGCAGCCAACAGATGATGAATGCGCTCATGATTATCCCCAATGTGGTGGATGCCTTGTGGTCCTTTAGCCGTACGGCTGGTCGGAATTTTTCTGGAGACAACAAATTCATAGAAAAATATGTTCATTTTTAGACACGATCCCATTATATGACATATATATACTATATATTATATAGGCCTGCAATGAGAAATTCACTAGCTCTCGGAGAGATATGTAATATGTAAGCATACCACTCAAAATGATGAATGAATATCCGCCTCTTTCCTTATGCTTTCTCTACTCTTTCTCACAATGATCGCCGCGAGTACCTTAAATGAGGACGGGGAAAAGGATTGTGTGTACCACGATGACAGATGACATTCGGATTTAGTTTGAAGTAAAAAAGAACGTTACACACACATACTTGCTCCCGAGGGCCACAGCTACCGCGACTCGGAAGAGTCAGACAAGTGTTGTGGCTAGCCAGCAAAAAAAAAAGTCGTAAAGACAGAGACATGCTTTTAATGGAAAATATGTGTGAGACATTCTTCTCTCTTTGATGGTGCAAGAAACGGAAATTCACCAGTTTAGGAGAAATCTCGTCAAGCTCATGTCACACCACTCGCTTGCGGAAACGTCTTCCATATTTTGTGATTATCAACTTCAGAAAAATGCATGGTTTTGCTGACTGTGTCCTTCCGATTTCATGATGCATACAATTTTTATGCAAGTTCTGCATCTGGTAATATTACTTCGCTAGTAAAATACTCAAGGTCAAGAGAAAGGAGCCTCTTTCTCCAATAAGGAATGGACGCTTGAGTTTGAACTGACGACATTGAATATTTTAAGCTTTGCTCCACATCTACCAACTAGAATCGCTTAAAAATCTACTTTCCTTTATGGTTAAATAATATCTAATTACAGCAGCAATGTGTGCCATTGTAGTAATTCAAGCTGCAATGCATTACCACGAGCCCCCTGTGTGCAGTTGTGGTGACGAGCCGCTATTATTCGCCCAATTTAATTCATTCTAATGTTCTTTTCCCCGTTGTGTGAGTGAACTTTCTCCAAACAATTTTCACCGTCATGGTCCATTTTGAGTTCCGTGTTTTCCCAAGAGCTTAAATCATGGAAAAGTGGTTCAAGCCTTTACCACCACACACACACCAGCTAATTGTGAAAATAATATGGACGGGCTGGCGCAGTTGGGACATGCATGAGTGCATGAAAGTGAAAGCGAGACGCAGTGAATCTTTATTATCACATTGTCCACACAATCAAGGGTGTGAAATGGCGATGTTTCTATACACTTTGTTTACGAAGAGGTCCACACAACTTCAAACTTGCTTCTATATTTAAAGATGTAGTCGTATCAAGTTTCACGCTGAGGCCTTGCTGTAATAGGATCACCTCATCTCTACTCATGCAACGTGAACGAGCGTGGCATTGAATTAAAACAATAAGCTAGCAAACTAAGGCCTTTAATGATACTTATAAAATGATACAAGGTCATAATACACAATAGACTATGGTCAGAATGGGTTGTCGGTTGGCAGATTGTAGCGAAGAAAGAAGTTTATATATAACTTTTGTCTTTATAACCACATCGCACTATTCGCACTGTAATTTTACCAGTTAACTTGCATGTTGTGCTTTACATTCATTTACCTGTACAATATTTCAATTCAATTAATTCTATATTATCACGTATGTATTCATTTTCATAAATCCGCTGATTAATAAATAATGCATCCTACTTGCTTTTTTTCTTTGATCAATTTTAATGTTGTCGTGATGTCATATTTACCATTTTGTTGTATGACATCCATTTTTAAAGTAATCCCACCCACTCTTCCTCAAAAAATAGTTTTTGTTTTCTATTTCCATTTTATAACAAGATAATGTATGTGTGCTCACCGAAGACGATACTTAGGTAAATGTGTTCTTTTGTTTGCTCCAGTCTGTCAACACATCTACGGAAGGAAATGCATAAATGAGATAGAAATGGAAAAGTCTTCACTATTCCTTCTTGAGAATCTTCCATACCGCAATATTTGGTTAGAGAGAGAGACAGACTGTGGATGATTTTATTGCTCTCTATGTCGAATGCTACACGACCACACATTCCTAATCATCTTGTGAACCAAAACCAAAGACAAATAGGGAGCAAATAACGCTCCCAGGTTTCAGAGGAGAAACTTTGTGTATTTTTACTAGCGAAAATTAACTCTGCGTCTCTTCTCCGCTCTGCTGGGAGTTCACACGGGAAAAGTAAGTAGTTCATCATCCTCTTTCTCATCATCTTTAGTAAGCACACACCCAGGAAAGTTTTAAGAAAGTTGATTAAAGTTATCGTGTAAAGCCGAGAGCTAAAGTATCTCTTTGGATATATGATAAGCGACTGGTGGTGGAGAGACTGTGGTCTTTGGTTACGGTTGAAAATAAGCCGTGACTTAGAAAGGGAAAAAAATTGGAGACAGTGTTTTAGCTCATAAGGTGCTCTAGGTGCTCATACCTTATACTGTGTACCGTTTTGCATAACAACAGCTTCGCATCTTTGACTCTTTTTTCTTTTGTCACATAATGAGCGTGGCAATTCACCGAAAAAGGTGATTGTCTCTGCCTACTTTTTTCTGATTCATTCCGTGGAAGATCCGGGTGAAATGTGGGGACTACGTGGGAGTAGCACACATTTTAATTTTGAGTCCAACAAAAGCACACGTTGTTTCTAACAAAACACTCATGAATAGGATATAATATTTCCTTTCAAGCTCCGGATATTAGGCTTTTCTTACACCAGCATTGCATATGCTTTCGTCTACATGGGGCACACCTAGGTATGGTAAAGAAAGGATGTGTTGTGATAAAGTGGAATGGAAACATCTTCTCATTATCATCATCACAAATAGGCATATAACTTTGCATTCTCACACGTTGCTGTTTTCTACATGTGCTACTCCTTTGTTGTCCTTGTTTAATGCTTGTGCGTTCACGCTTGTCTGTCTCTCAACGCGCCGATAAACAGAGCTATCTTTTCTTACGACTTTCCCCACAAACCGGGAAAGATTACATGTCATCAATATGTTGAATTCCGCCTCCTTTTCGATTGGAATTAATCTCAAGTTTGAAAGCCAACCGCAACGCACAATGCTTGCAGCATGGAAGCCTTCAGGCGTGTGTTAGATAACATTGAAGTGCTTTTCCGCTCATTTACTAAAGAGTAACAGTGTGAAAACACGTTAATGTCCATTTGACTGGGTACATACAAATTCTGCTCATTAAACAAAATTAATAATCAGACTCATTGTGAAATTCAGGCATTTCTACTTCATTTCAAAGAAACAGTCAGACGTCACTTTGCTCCAATGACATGGTTTCGTATTCCACACATTGTTTAGTGCACAGAAAAATCTCATGAATTTTTCTGTGCACTAAACAATGTGTGGAATACGAAACCATTTTGACTTTGCTCATGTTTTTTGCATAATAAATACTACTACGCACTATGTAGGTATTTTACACAAGCCATTTCAGCCCAGAAAATTTAGTAATCTAATTTCATATACGGTTAATGGCAGTTGTCTACTTTTCTTTGTTTAGGACTACGTTTCACTTGTTATTGTTAGCTTCACATAGCCAAGAATACGTTCAACATACCACAAAATACTGTGTGACACACAAAATTAACGCACAAATCTTACTTTCGTTACATCATTCAGCGATCAAGTCTAGGTATATACACATTCAACATTGCTTCCAATAAAAAAGCAGTGCGACGGCTTGAACTCAACCAAAAATAGGCAATAAAAAGCATTATGCGCAACAAGAAGTGGTGCTCACACTTCCAATTTTGTTCTTGTTTGTCAATCTTGGCCTCGACAAATAAAAAAACCAGCATATAAATAATATAGTGTATACCCTTTCGCTACACACATCTATGAACCTACAAGTACCCGGCATTAAGGCCAGCACTTGTTTGCTTTTATATTCAAAAATGGAAGATAATCAAACTCAATTTCTGCCTTGGCCATGTGTGTGGGGTAATATCTGCGTCAACTAACCAGCTGCTGATTCCATCACTACACTGCTTATTCGCTCTTCTGACAGACCCACATGCATCCAGGTTACGAGTTCGCTTTCTCTTGAATCGCAAGCTCCCAACCCGATTTCCTATTTTATCGTCAATCAATTCTTGGTTTTTGATAGAAACTGGCGATTTATAAGTCGAATCGAACTTTGGGACAGATGACACGACAACGTGGCCGGGAACCGGGCATGTCGAGAGTGGCCTAATGAAAATTCAGCTTCTTTTATGTCAACTTTCCCAGTTAGGGACCACTACTGTAGCAGTGTAGGAGTCTGTAGAAAAGCCTATCTCAAACTTCTTCGTTTCTCTAACTAAGTGAATTTCGAGGAAAAGTAAGTTTTACATAGGCAAGTGTAAAAGACAAGCATTACACGTGAGCGAAGTGGCAGTAATGGGAATTTAATACATTTTCACTTCCTTTCTGTTCCCTTCTTTTTTGTCTCTGCAGGCTATTATTGCGCTTAATGGTTCACTGACTTGAGACTTGGGACAAGACAGTCATTTGTTGGAAACTGAAAATTTCTTATTCTCCCTTCATTTCCCTTCGCGAAAGCATTCATTTTTAACTTTTTGTTTCACTTTTTGAGAGACTCCTCCCATGTACAATTCATAAATATTTTACTCATCCGTAGTTTAGAATCAAAAAGTTGGATTTTCAAGAAACTCCTATCATTCTCCTGAAGAAACTCGAGAATTTTGAGTCTAAAGTACAATTCACTTCAAGTGGAATAGTTGTTTAAAACGACGGTGGTGAGCAAAGTGCCGTTGTTGCATGTGACAAATCAAAAAATTGGCTAGAAACATGAAATCACGCTTGTCGCATGGGAAAATGGGAGAACTTCTCCGCTATATGACGGAGAAGAAGAAATAATAAAAGCGAATCAAATTTATCCATCAAGCCAGCACAAAATGCGAAATTGCCAATTCTTTCAAAGAAATACGAATACATATGCATATAATGTATGTACATTAGATTCTCTAAATGTCTAAAACGTTGAGACGGAACGACATTTACAAAAGTGTCTTGCTATTGTCGATTCTCTCTCTTCCACACTTGATTCAAACTCGGAACACAAGAATGTCTCCACAAAGCAATCAGTGGGAAACACAACTGAAAACACACCCTTTTATGCCTATTCATTCTCGCTAAAACTTTCATAAGCGCAAAAGCCTTGTAACCAAAACAAAAGCATCTAATTTAATTTCAAGAGTAATATGTTTATTAACTGGGAAAACGACAAGAACCTTAGAAGACAGGGGATGTCAAGCGCGCAAAAATACAGAAGCTCTCTCTCTCTCCAAATTTCTAAAAACGAAAGCAACTTGTGTTTAATTCCTTCTTGTCAAAATACGTTCTCTCCCATTCTGTGTTTTCCCTTCTGTCGTGTATGTTTCTAGACATGAAAATGACAACTCTGTCTCACCAAAACGCGAGGAGCGATGGAAAAAAATTGCTTTGAGTTGAGAGTGAGAGCAGGGAAAAATCGCTGTGAAGCGCAAAAACGATGAACACATGTCCATAACAGGAAGCTTGTACTATGTACTCTGTCCTTTCCACTTTCTCACTCGTTTCATTTTGCCAACCAAAAACATGTCTGAATAGAGACCTTTATAACCGTTTTTCAGAAGAAGGATTGAAAACGTTAAGACGTCATTTGTTACATGCGAACTTTCACTAAACACCACACATATACTCAATACATTTCAGAACATACTCCATTTCATTGTGTGTGGCAAAAGTAAAATGGGGAGAGAAAAACTGAGGAAACCATGAGGAAACTGTTTATGCGAAGCAGATACACATATGAAGCAATCTTGTGAAAACTGAGTTATAACTTTGAGCCAACAAAGAGGACCCATGGGAATGTCGACGTGGACGCAGTACATCGTATGTTTCGTTGAATGGAGTCACTTTTCTTGCTTTTCACTTCGTGTCGTCTTCCCTCTGCTTCGTGATTTAATGAAAACCAACTATCAATGTCACTTTTGGTTTGCATTCCAATTCCCTAGCTTCTAAAAATTATACTGTACTGTTTCGGCGGACAAACTCTTGTAGCAGATATTTTGCGTTTTCATGTAAATCTATACGTAAGCTTGACAAACTTTATCTTGAAATACAAAGAGTCGGTTACTTTGTTAAATACACGCATATACTGTATTATTATTATTATACAGACTGAATGGTTTGGTGGGTTAGTGGTATGGTGGTGGTGAGTGAGTGTGTCAGTTTATCATGATATATTAGGATTACCGCAGAGTTTTATTAAAACGGATGGGACACAAAGATAATATGCTTCAAACTCAGCTAAACAAGCTTTACCTACGTAACTACCGATGTCCTGTGCGGGCTTCTTGGATAAATATAAAATTCTGCCGCCGCATTTCAATATACTTAACTTGCTGTGAGTAGAAGTGAGCCCTCACGGCCAGTCTGTATTTGCCAACGAATCATTTACGTATTGAAATGAATAAACGTGTTTGCAACGAGAGTGAAAATCTCTCTGACTTTTACTGTCAATAAAATGTGACTGCTGACTGAAATCTTGATGAATTACTATGAGTAAACAGTAGCAAATTTTAATGTCTTTCCTCTCGCAGAACCGTCTCAATTTTGCAGCAGTGTAACTTTCTATATAAGCTGACATTGAGTTTTTAATGTATTTTCAAGTAAAAATCGTATTCTGTCGGTAAATAAACCACATTTTAATAAATTGCACAAAGTCTCCAACCAAAAAATATTCACAGTGGAAAATATTGCGGTCGATAAATCTTAATTAAGTAGTTGTGCATTTGGACATGGAATGAAGAAGAGTAAATAGACAGAAAACGTGCTTTCACCCGAGGTCCAATCTGAGGTTCTCAGCTCAAGATAATCTATTGACATGAGACGCAACATCATCCTAGAAATCGAAAATACATACTCGAATCCCTTTTCCCAGAACTTCTTAACTATAATGGCACAAAAGAGATTTAGAGCTCTCTCTGGTATTCGTTTCAGTTTTCTCTCGCGCGAAACAAAACTTCTACATTGACA